>JBBIGB010305253.1:0-11180 GCA_037577075.1 Alestopetersius hilgendorfi | reverse complement strand
TTGTCAGTATCTTCTTATAGATATCTGGAGATTTAAATTTCCATTATACTTACATACTTGCCTTGATTAGTTAATTTATCACAAAACATTATTAGGGAATGTTCACTCACACCAAAAGATTACTGTCTCTTACATAGAGTCCTTTCTTCTTTTCTGTCTCCAAACCTGCTAAAATTGGAGGCTTAACCTCCCTTTTAAAGCTGACAAAGAATGCATAAGTCTTATCTCCTCTCAAATTAATTTTTTCTTCAAACCAATATTTCCCCAGAAGTTTCACATTCAACCTTATGGGAGGCTCTTAAGGCTTATCTCTGTGGGCGATTAACTGAGTACTGCAGAATGAAAATGGAATGACTTGCCAAACTCCATGATATTTCTCAAGCTATTGCAGGTATTGATAGTCAACACTCCTCTTCTCATTCCCCAACTCTCTGAGAAGCAAGCCTGCACTTACAAACACAATCTGACTCATTCTCTACAAACAAATCCACATATTTACTCTCCTACACCAACTTTGACGTGACAAGGCTGGCAAGCCACTAGATCTTCAAGCTGCCTCTTTCTTTTTTATTTCTAAAATTTATAGTGAAAGAGAGACCTTTTTAGCAATTTTCAGCAACTCATATTGCTCTAAATGTGATGAACACCTTTCATAACTTTTCTGTCTCAGCTAATCACACTTCTCTAGAATGAGGAGAGGATTCCACTACTGGCATTTTAGAGACCATTAAATCTTTATCCCTTAGAATGTTTTAGTAAACTCTGATTTCAGTAAACAGTATAAAACTGTCTAGAACTGGTGTTTACCCTCAGAACTCAGAGTGTATCAGTAAACTCTGATTTCAGTAAATATAAATGGTGTAAAACAGTCTACAACCGATGTTTGTTCTCCTACACGCTTTTTCTCTCACCGCGCCACCACTTGGCCGCTCTTGGGAGCCCCTCCCTCTGCAGGTTTTCCATACCCACTTGTGGGTGGAGACTATACTGAAAGTTCTCCCAGGTTCAAAGATGTTGTGTTTTTTGATTGTTTCTAAGACCTAGAATGAAAGTAATTTGTTCATTTTTGTTCTTTATGTTCTAAGGGTTAAGAAGCAAAACTCTCTGGATGGCTTTGCCTCTGACTTATACCTGAATTATCTCCACTGCTTCAAGCAATGTTTAATGAGTATCATCTGGACATCTCCCACCAACCCTCCAACAGTCTTTGGTAAGACTTCTACTAAAAGCATAAAGACCCAGTGCACCTTCTGCCACTTAATCTCTTCATTCAATGGTGACTAAATGTCTGTATAATGTTTCAGCAAAATGCTACAAATAATTTCAGATCAAGCTGTTTTTATTTTGAATAGACACTCTTGTTCAAACCTGAGAAGATTTTTGAACATAGTGTGCTGTCCTCCAGCCCAGACTTCTGAGATGATGATACCGCTTGATGCTGAAAAGGTATTGATTGGCATTATGTGTTCTCAGCACTTTAGAAATCTGGAGATGTCTTCATCTTCTTAATATAACCTTTGTATTTTTCTCCCCCAGACTGCAGGGGCTACTAACATTCAGAAATCTGAATATTTTCCTTCTAGAAAAGGTACTCATCAAGGTTGTCCTCTATCACCTTGTCTCTTGTCCACAGATGTCGAGTCATTGGTCTTTAATCCAAGGTGTAGAGCAAGGTGGGCTCATAATTATTATCCCTATATGTGGATGACCTTGTTTTGTAGGCTTTCAACCCCTTAACCTCAGTTTCTTTCATTATTTATAATGTTAATAAAATGTCACCAGAAAAGTGAGATGAAAAGTCCCCTTTAATTCACCCAATTAGTTTTGCATTTAACCCTTAGAACTCAAAGTGTAGTAGAGTCTGATTTTATCAAATACAACAGTTTTAAAAAATATAATAAAAACTGGTCTGCATGACAGGCCTCATTTACACTGCAGGTATTACACTGCAGTATTGATGCTCAATTCTGATTTGTTGCCTACATCTGCTTTTTTTGACCTTCTGTTTACACATTTTTTTAATTATGACCCATATCCGATTCGCTTGTTTACACTTGCTATAGCAAAGGGGTTTGTTATACCAGACAGTAGCCAAGATGGACGAACGCAAAATGTACTTAAAGCTTGCTCTGCGATATATGCAAAATTTTACAATGAGCAAGCCAACTTTCGATTTTCTGTGTCAACGAAACACCAGTCACAGCCACTTCTGGAAGAGTGGATGTGATCACTGCTCCAAGACTTTTAGTCTTGGAGCAGCGATCACATCCACTCTTCCATTTCTTTTTGGGAATAACTTTTGGATTTTATTTTCAAAATGCGAGATATCCTCCAAAGCTCCATAGCTGGATAAATTAATCCCATTAAAATGACTGTAACTTTTGATTAGAATTTATTTTAATCTCTACAAAACAACCTTTATTTGGAATGTTAAAAGAAAGGTCCTTGAAAGAGCTAGAAAAATTGTTGGCCTTGCCTTCCATACATTATTTATTGTCTCTGGGTCTGTAACATGCTGAAAATGTTGATCTAGACAGAAGAACATACCTGGTAGGTGTGAGGCTTGAGGCTTGAGTGTGCTCCGTAATATGAGCTTCATCACCCCCTGCTGCTCAAAGCCAGCTTTCCTCCAGTGCAGAAATTCATTTAGAATCTGGTCACAATTTAGTATGTATGTAGTTTGTATATAATATATATATACATTTCCCTATTAAGAACAATCACAATTTCCCACCTTCTCTCTCAGATTCAACATTTGGGACCTGGTTCATAAGGGTATTACATTTACAGGTTTTATCATGGTGGCCAGATGGGATCGTTTGCACAATGATCTGCCAAAATGTCATTTTCTGATATCTCCAGATCAGACACCTTCCCAAACTGGCCAAAAGACAACATAATTGATGATCTTTTCTCCCTATCTCCACATCGCAGAGGCTTAATCACAGTTCTCCACAGCAATATGCAACATCTCCCCCTTCTCACTTAATGACATTAGAAGGCTTTTGGAAGATGACCTTTGAGGGGAAATGACGGCAGATAAGTGGGAAGCTTGACAGCTCTTATGCTTAAAATTCTAACATATATATATAATTCTTACATATAGTACTGTGCAAAAGTCTTGTTTGAATTAATCTATATCAGCATTGGGATTCTTTCTAACAGCAAAAACAGCCGAATATTAGAATAAATGCAAACAAAGAAGAAAGCAGGAAAAAGTATCGAGATTTCTTTTTTCTAAAAAGTAGTGGATATTCTGTGAGCTGGTTAGGACAACACAGGTTTGGATCCAGGTTTCTGCTCAGGGCCTCCAGTCATTGGGTGAATGAATAAAATTCCATAATCAACAGCTAATTTAATCTACTGCAGTAAAAAGAGCCAAACCAGGGATTTGATGGAGCTGCGAGTAAAACTGGGCTTCCATGAGGAAAGAGGTCTGCAAATGGTTAAGCAAACACTTAAAACCATTTACTGTAAGAATGTTGTTTGTATTTGTTTTAATGTTGTCATGGCGGGCCCTCTGGATCTCCTTGGCTCTGCACAGACAGCACGTTTCCCCGTCTTTTCTCCAATCGGGACCTCCGTATGAGTTCACTTTCAGTTCGTAATGTCCTCTCTCTCGATCCGCCTCAACCCCTGTAAGGATTGCAGGTCTCACCACCTGTGAGCACGAGGCGTAGATTCATTCACTAATGATCATGCACACACTCACACTCCTAAGTAAACTCAAAGGCTGCCTCTAACGGCAACCACCCTGAAACCTACGTAATACTAGAAACCCCTGTGAAATGTGCACCTAATAGAAACATAAATAAACCCTGAGATGTTACAAATGTCAGTGTTTTAACACTAACTTAACACCACTGCCCAGCAGTAAACAGCTTTTAAACATCTTTTTTCCAGGTGCCTAAGACTTTTTTTCACAGTACTGTATATACATCTTTTAAAGGCAAGCTCCTACCTTCACTTGATTAGAGCTGTATGTTTGAACGCAAACAAATATAAATCATTCAGTCCAGACATTAAATTGACTTTACTCATCCGGCGCCCAGTACAAAGTCAAGGTGAGCGAGTGTGTTGATGACATTCCTATGCAAAAGGTACAAATCTGTGAGAAAGCAAACATCTAAATGTAAAGAAGAAAAGTCATTTGCAGGACAAGATTCAGGAACAACTGTTGAAAGAGAAGGATGCCAAAAGAACATCAAGAAACAGCAAGAGACTTGGTTGTTTATGACCAAATTACAAAGCGGCTATGTGACGATGTCCTGTCTTGTCTCTTACATGCTGTACCCAGGTGTCATCCCTCACCACACAGAGTATTTTCATCATGTGAGAATGTGCCCGACACAGAAAATCTCCTTCTGTGTGCTACATGTGTGAAAGGGCAAGTCCAGACAATGTCAGGAGAATCAGGTCGGAATGACGTGAGGTGGGGCAGGTGGCTGAGGTATGTTCTATTTGCAGTTATTTCAATAATCCTGTCAAGACTGCTCATACAACTTTTTCCTTTAACTTTGTTGTACAATTTCATAAAATATTTAAATCATTAAATCATTATCATTAAGTATATTATAAGCTTGCTATTACGTGCAGTGGTCTACCACATGCAACATAGTGCAATGTTCTTATCATTATCGTTATGTGCAATAGCCCTAATGTGAAATTTCACTACTTATGTCAATATTACTGGTCTACTACTGATCTCTGTAGAGTACAATAGCAAACTACTAACCACTATTTGAGGTATTTCTAGTAAGTCCCTCATCTATAGCAAATGCAAATCTTTACGCATCTGAATGCAAATCTTTACGCATCTGAATGTAAATTTCTCCACCTGAGGTGTGAGGAGCAGCAAACAGCAGCTGCCTGTGAGATGTGAGACATTGGGAAGAGTTTCTCTGTAGCTTCGCTGCCTTTTCAGCTTCAAGCTGCCAGAAAATATTGACAAGTACTGTAGGATGAAAACCAGCCTCCCTGCACAGCTTCCAGCTGGGATTCTTCTCCAGGCCAATTATTGACATCAACACAAGACGGGTGTAGCTCTTTGTTGCTTTGTGGTTTTGTTTGCATGTGCTAGTAGGAGGTGACCCCATTAACTCATAGTGTGGCTGCGTGTGGAGGCTTGCTTTTATGTTAAAGATTTTAAAACATATATAGAGCTTTACATGGATACTATAGTCCAAAATACAGGCATGTTTAATGGAGAAAATGTCACCTGTGAATTTTCTAATCAAAATACAATTAGAAATCAAAGGAAATCACATTGTTTTTTATAAATATGTCCCCAAAACTACTCTAAACCTTCTCAATCTGGATCCAGCTCTTCATTAAGGTGAAACAAACTTGTGGATATGACTTACTGTGAGCAGACAGTCTTTTAAGTCTGTTTTTAAAAAACATTTCTGGAGTAGGAAGAGTTATTTGTGAACTGAGGGGAACATCCCTGTGAACGCCAGTCCTGAAGATGTCTGAAATGGCTGCCTGTAGCAGTTAAGACCAGGTTTTGAAAACAGTGACTGTCCACCGAGTATAAAAGATGCAGATTTTTTATAACTCACAGTAAGTCATACTGTCTCCTGAACTACATCCACAAGTCTGTGCCACTTTAACCTTAAGAACGCAAGCAGTATGGATCTGTGCCAGAAGCACATCAAACTGTAAATTGTCATCATACAACAACTCCTTCCCCTGGTTTGTGTTGTCAGACGTCATGCTGAGCAAGTTATTATAATTTAAAAACTTTTAAAATTTACGACGGAGGCAAATAATCATAAAGAACAAAAATGAACAAATTTATTTAATATTAGGTTTTAGAATGAAAAAGAAAGAACACAAGTTTACCAAGAGATAATGGAACAAGAGCTTCATTTAGAGTTTAGAGAAGCTTTCAAGATGCATTTTTACAGAAACAATCATTCCTTAAATGCATGGCCTTCTCCAGACCTTCCGTCATCCCTGCAGACTTCGAGTTCATAATGTGGGTCACTGGCATCAAATGTGCTCAATCTGTCCTTCAAAACAACAACATCAAACCAGTCGGGCATGCAGCTCGAGTCCTCTCCTCACCAGCCTTGAATTTGATTCCTATGGAAAAGTGAGGTGAGTGTCAAGTCGCTAATACAGACTGGTGCATAACTGCGGGGTGTAAACAAGGTCCTGATCTGTGAGAAGATCAGTTATGAAGCTAATGGAGATTCTACAACAGGATCAGGGATGAGAGGAGGTGTGTGTGTGTGTGTATAGATGAGCAAGAGTGCATTCGTGAAAACTCCTCTTGTCTTTAGCTCTCTGACATTGCTGCCGTTGTTGCCCTGAGGCCTGTCTGTGTGTGTATGTGTGTGTGTGTTTAGATGGAGGGAAAAAGGCAGTGATTGTAATTGGGACTGCTGGGTGGATTCCCAGGTTGCCAGGTTGGAGGAGTTTTATATATGAGAGGCAGAGCGTGTTAGATGTACTGCAGGGAGACGACTCTGGGATTATGACTGTGGAGCATCAGTTAATCAGTATGTGCTTCTGGTGGCCACTTCTAAATCCATCCACAGGCTAATTATGAAAATGAGGTAATGGAAAGACAGTGCTGCTGCAATTAGGGGAAAAAGTGAGTCAATGTAGTTCATTGTTGAAATAGTATAGAACCTACCCATCCTATGTTAAAGGTGTTAACATAATCCTTACACTGTTTGTGTTCATTTTCTGCTGTAATAAGGCAGAAGACTGCATTATTTCTTGCTTGGTGAGACGCTCTGTATAAATCTCTGGCCCTTCATTAGAGAGACCCATTTAATCACTGAAATATTTTGCAACATCAGTTATTAGCTACTTTCACTTATGTTGAAGTTAGACATTCTATCATGATGCACATCTGGGGACAGTCTGCTTTACTTTTGTTGGCAGTGTCCATCACTAACAAAGGACACACCCCAAACTATTCTATTCTCTACTCATTTAGCTAATATACCTGATGTATGACACCATTCATGGTGAACTAATAGTGAACTAGTAGGTCATTTAAGTGTATTAATTAATTGAATAATCTACCGATTTCCATGTTATCTAATTTTCAACGGTCAAACAGCAACTAAAATTAGACATAACAGCACATTACCAACAGCCTTTCAGGGACTCCAAATTGCTTTGTTGGAGACAATGAAGCTAATAAGCCTTATAATTTAATCTTCTAATAATAAAATGCAAACCTTGAGCAATACCTGAACTGCTGAATCATCACTAGATGAGTGCTCAGCATGGCTGGGTTTCCAACATCGAGTCAATGGCCAATACAATGAACAAGATCAATGCAAATTATCCTCTGTATTATCCTCAGTTCAGCATAACAACATCAATACTGCGGTCTATGCTAGTTGTGAAACTGTGTGTGTGTGTGTGTGTGTGTGTGTGTGTGTGTGTGTGTGTGTGTGTGTGTGTGTGCGCGGGGGGTGGGGTTATTTTTGTTGTTTAGCATACTTGGGTTTGCAAAGGCATGTAAGGTATTATAAAGTATTACTATATGTAAAGTACTATTATTATTATTATTATTATTATTATTATTATTATTATTATTATTATTATTATTATTATTATTATTATAAGTGAAGGGTGGGGTGTCATCAATGCCCTGATAGTTCTCTACAGGGCTTGGTGTGTAATGGCTCTTATAAAAAGCCAAAATATGCCCTTTTTTAATTAAGGGTTTATGTCTAAGCCTGTCTGAGACAGCACTGATCTCAGCACTGTGTGCATCCAACACCTGCTTTGTCATTTTGTTGAGCTGTATATAAGGTACTGCCTGAACCATCACAGCCTCAGGGCTGTCTGATATTGACACCAATTCCTGCTGTGGAACCTCTCCACTGGACCAGACCTACTGGTTCCCTAAATGTCTATTTAAAAGTGCTACTACTCAGTGTTACTGCAAGTAACACACCTGTTTCTTTATCCAATAGACCCTTTGGACAATAGAAGCCAACAACATTACATGATTATATTTTAAAATACATTGAAAACACAAAACATGAATATACCACATTCTGCATTCTATGCACATATATTTTTAAGAAGTTCTTTAATGATCTGTTTCAGATTGCTAAGGTTTAATAACTGTTAAAAGGTCCAATGGCATGAAAATCTCACTTTTAACATTAATACGAGTTCTCCTAGCCTGCCATGGCTAGAAATGGTGATAGGTGTAAAGAGTGCCTTGATCATTATTAAGGGACCACTAAGACCTATATAAAAGGATAAAAATCATCATGTCATGGGACCTTTAAAGTAAAACGATTGCTTAGTTTAGCAGACATCCAGAAGGGGGAGCTCTAACTGGTTCTGTTGGTTCATATCACTCCAAACTAATATTTCAGTTTGAAGGACAACCTTTCTATTTCACTTGTATCAAACAGTTCTATCAGTTTGAATCTAACCTGGAAAATTTAATTTTGTATCAAACGCACAAATTGTATAAAAACTGAATGTAAACTGCCAATTACATCTTAATGTCTGTATATCATTTAAGCCCGGCAGCCTGTGAGATTCACTATGCCTGGTCTGTTTAATGGTCGGGGAAACAATGCAGTCTTTCCTTTGTGATGATTACTGGCTTCTGATTACCTCACCCAATATGTTGTCCTCCTAACCTTTGCTGAACACTCCAGAATTTTAATCAATAGTCTGTCTCACATTCCCCATGAACTCCCGACCTGTGGGTTGTCTAATCCACCTGTGAGAACTCCAAATCTCACATTTAGTCTTTTTTTGTCTTGTGCTCACAGGTCTTTCTCTTGAAAAAATCAGCAAACAAATGCTTTTGTTGGTAGCTGTTTTCAGGAGGTTTATGCAGGTCTTTGATGGTCGTTTGCTGGATTTTTGCTGGTCTAAGATGGTTGAGGTCATTCAGATGGACAAGGTGAAAACATACCTTATACTAGTCAACAGGTTTAGATGATAAGTCTTGATCAAACTAGTCTTAGTTTGATCAAGACTGGCTTCTTTCTCTGTGGAGTTTATATGATCTCCCTATGTAAATATGAGTTTGTTTTTACCTACAGTACAAAGACATGCACATCAGGAGCACTGGAGATACTAACTTGCCTCTCGGCGTGAGTGTGAGTGTTTGTGTGTCTACCCTGTGATGGACTGTTGACCTCAACGGTCAACACAGGAATCCAGCAACCCTGGTTAGGATAGAGCTTATTGGAGTAATACGTGGTTTGTGTTATTTATCTGAGGCATGATTTTGTTTCCTTTGTTTCTATTGAAAACCACTATAAATTATTGCCACCAAAAAAGCAAAAAGAGTGGCTCCTCTCAAGGTTTCTTTCTCACTTAATCTCAGGGATGTTTTTCCTGCCACTATTGCCTTTTGGTTTGCTCAGAAATGGTCAAGACCTGGAAAAGCTGATTGATATGTATTGTTTTTGAGTGGAAATCCCACAGATACAAATAAAGAAAACTCTTTGCACTGTTATATAAAACATATTAAAAGGTGCAGTTTATGAAAACTCTAGTTTTACAATTTTCCACTTTTCCAAATTTTTCCAAATTTTCTTTGGTTTTGCACCAGATCTATTAGGCGAATATGGTTAACAAACACAAAGTCAATACTGACCCAAATCAATTTTTTTAACGAGTGTCCAAAACTTCACATAAATCTAGGAAAACTGCTTCCAGCTCTTCATTGAAGTACCCTTAAGCTGATGTGTGAATGTGGTTAAGAATGCAGTATGACTTACTCTGAGCTATAATAAAAAGAACCAAAGTGTGATGGGCAGCTACTTTAGACAACAGGGTCTGCTTTTACAAAGCACCTCAGGAACAGAGGTACTAATCTACAGTCAGTTTTTTGTGGCAACCGTCATGAATACAAAGGAATCTGATCCAAAATCATCTTCTTTCGGCCCTGGCATTGTCTCGAAAGGCTTATCGCAGTGTTCAGAAGCTGTGACCTGAGACTCCATCACTGCCCTTTAGAAGGGGAAAGCAGGAAGAGCCTAATTCCACTCACTTCTGAAACACTGATGTGCTCAAGATCTGGCCATAAGAACCTTGACAGAGGCTTCTGTGGTGCCTAGGGATCACGGAAGAGGCTTCTTCAGATTTGAGCCGGTAGCCAGATCTTTGCTTACGGGGGCTTGAACATCTGTGACCTCCTGCAAGAACCAGAACTTGCCTTTGCTGGAGCAACACCTGATGCAATCATTTGAAACAAACACAGACATGGGTTGCTTGAGGTTAAGTCTCTACTCAAAAAAAAATATATTAAAATGATGAAAAAATAATCTCACTGTCATATTCAAGGGCAATTTCTGCCTAGCCTTCTTCCTTTCCACAAGTGCCTCTCACAAAAGTGCCTCTAACAAAACAAACATAGGCTCTTAAGGACACTGATTTCAGGAACATGGTGATTGCTCAGCTTCATGGAAACGTCAGTTCTCTTGCCAGAACTGAGAGGTATTGCAACATCCACATCCACAGCATGTTTCCCTCAGCTAGGTGAGACACTACAGGTGAATTCATTAAGGTTGAATTTTGCCTCATTTTTGGCCAAATTTAGTAATTGGCAATTCCCACCTTGTCTAGCTAGAACGTGTCTTTGAGTCCCAAGGAGCAACGGTAAATTCTTTCAAACTGCCTCTAACATCATTGGACAGACCAGTGGACTGGGGCAGTGGGGGGCAACTATGAGTGAAGCTATTTTTGCTCTCTGGTACAGGAGCTCTGTGGGATAATTTGTTCACCAATAGATTTCACAATGGATCCTTGTGACTTGGCTTTCAAATATGTTTGTACTCAAGTTTTTCCAAAAGATTACATTCATATATGGAAATTAGATGATATATTATTAAATCAGCAAAAAATGTAACAATGCAAACCTAGCATCTTTAGTGCAATAAAAGGTTCACTCTCAAGAGAACAGATTCTACAGAACGGATCATTAAAATCTCAGTGTTTCACAGTTTAATAAAGAAAACTGAAAGAATTCTGTTTTATTAAACAGAAATGTGTATACTTGTTTTATATAAGACTATTTTATATATACGTATACACTTTATATACACATTTACTAGACTACTGAATACGCACATGATCATTCAATAGCTAATTCTGTGTAGTTATTAAAACTGCACTGCACATTTTTATTAGTAATTTATTAACTTGTTAAATATGTGTGCATTTGAATATAT
>JBBIGB010305229.1:0-11181 GCA_037577075.1 Alestopetersius hilgendorfi | reverse complement strand
CCGTTTTGTGGCAAACAGTCACAAACCAAGAAATAAAACCCCTCTGAGTTCATCCCCATGAATCCCATAATTCTGAATGTGATATCTTTCCACCTCATACTATCCCTGCTGTATGCATCACTCACAGTCTGCTGGTTGAGGGATGGTCTTGGATTCGGCTGGACATCCCGTTGCTTGCTTCCACCTCGAGGGATTTCATCATGACTTACATTGCAAACGGCAACTTTACGTCTTTATCGGACACTTTGAAAAACTTCCAGACAGGAGAACTCATATTCCCACTGGTAAGGTCCGCTCTGCTGTTGCTCTGCTGTGCGCCGTGCTGCACGTGTGGAAAAAGTCGTGTGAGTAATTTACGTCAAGTGATCGTCTTTTTTGGGGTTCGCCGATCAAGCTATTTTTAGCCAATATCGGCCAATCAATCGGAGCATCCCTAATAAATATGTAATGTGTGATGGTCTGTTTGGGGGTTAACAGAACTCATTAGGAGCACAGACTGACTGCATGTTCAGTAACAGAGAGGACAAAATTACTGTTTAACCTCCTGCAGCGTCAGCTCCTTCACTTTCAACTCTTTCAACTTCAGCTCCTTCAGCTCCAATGACTCATTTTGCTTTAACTCCTTCACCTCCACCAACTACTTCAGCTTTAAACTCTTCAGTTGCTTCATGTCCTGCAGCTCCTACGGCTTATTCGACTCCTGCAGATGCTTCAGCTCCCGAGACTCTTAAGTTCTTTCAGTTCCCATGCAGCTCCTGTGGTTTTTAATCATCATCTCCTCCTCGCTTCTCTCTCGTGGAGGACCATGCAGCCCTCAGCTCATTGAGCTGCTCTCGGCTCCAGAGTAGCAGGGGAGTCAGCTGTAGGGGTTGGTTTCAGGGGATGGAGACTAACAACTTCTCCACTGGATGGATTTATTTATACAGCCTGCACTGCAGCACAGGCCTGGACTCCTACATGAATGGGCTAAACTGCTGTAGCCAGAATGAGGAGACATAGTTAAGTGTGTTCGTTTTGTAACTTCACAAAAACTGATTTGAAAAGAGGCTGTTTTTTGTAGCTTATTATTCTTCTGTATGGTTGGGGGGAGTCAGGTACCCTTTGAAACCATGTTTACAGACTTTAATTCTAGAAAAGTGATGATATGCGCCCCTTAAATTATTGAAATGCATTGCAGTGTGTCATAATAATCACAATGTTGATATACAGCCTTGATATGTGTAATATTACAGTATCTGAACTGGTGTGGTCTGAGGGTTTCAAACACAGTTCCTCTGCTGGTGTGGTGTGATGGTTCCACATGGTTCCTCTGCTGATGTTTGGTTTACAGTTTCACACAGTTCCTCTCTAGATGCGGGGTGTGGATTCCGCACAGTTCCTCTGCTGGTGTGATGTGAACATTCCACATGGTTCCTCTGCTGGTGACATGCGACAGTCCACACGATTTCTCATCTGGTGTGGTGTGAAGTGTCTGCTTGAGCCAAGTGTGAACAGGAGTGGTGTCTGGTTGTTTGTGCTGGGTTATAGGCGTGTATTTTTATCTTCATGAAGAAGACGCTGTGAGTGCTGGTCCTTCAGCTCCACAAACACTTCAGCTTTGACCTTTAATGATCCGAGACTGGAGTCACTCTTGACTTTTTCTGAAGACAGAATTCACTGAACGTCGTCCCCTGGTGTAGCGGATTCTCAGCACTGTGCTCTCCAGTGTCTTCTACAGCTTTACCGTCGTGTGTTTAAAGAGCTGAACGTCCTCCACACTATGGAGAGAAGATCATTGTGGGGGAAAATTTATAGTTAACCTGTTTGCAATGTTTTACTCTATAGTTTGCAGTGTTTTACCTTGCAGAATTATCCTCCACACATAATCAGTAATCAGTACAGTGTGTTCTATATGTCGTTTGTCATGTACAGAATGTTTGTCGCATATGTCGCTCCAACCTGATGAGAAATGATCTCAACTATAAGGCCATAAAGAACAATTTGTGATACCATTTCAGGTATGGTTTGATGCAATGGAGCAACTTAAAAGGCCATATCATATTAACGTTCTAGAAAGGGTGTGAAAACCTAACTAATAAGATGACTGCATGTCTCAGATGTGTACCAAGCATCTCCTGAGCATGCGCTGTGCACATGTACAGAGGCACGTACATTAAGAAGTGTCACTGATCTCAGATCAGAAATTAAGACCAAGGTGACACATGACATCATGCTGAAAGGACAATAAGAGCTCATGAAGTTTGAATCGGGGCAGCACTCCCTACCGATCACAGATTGTTGTGTCCCAGTACAGGGTGTTCTGGTTGCCTGGCAATTATAATAAATTGATTGATTGCAAAATATCTCTGATGTTGAGTCTTGAGTTGTTGGGGAACATGGTCAATTTTGGCCATTACAATCAGATCCTCTCCAGCCCTCTGAAAAAGATCCTTTATTCCGTTTCCTCTCTGTGTTGTCATGTCCAGAATGTGTGTGTGCTTGTGTATTTCACCCTCTGTGTGTGTGTGTGTGTGTGTGTGTGTGTGTGTGTGTGCGTGCGTGTGCGTGTGCGTGCATGTGCGTGTGTGTGCGTGTGTGTGGGGGGTTTTCCCTGTAATAGCCTACTGATGCTGGGTTAATTAGAGGTAACTATAGCAGGGTTGGGTCAATATGGGGGGTGAAGTGGTGGTGGACTATAATGAGAAGGTTGGTAATGGACTCTGCAGACGCCCACAAAGTCATCAGCTCCATTTACGAGGACTTAAAAGTACACATTGGAAACCAGGGCTCAGAAGAACTGCATGTATCTTATTAAGATGCAGCGTTTCAATTATCTGCTCTAATCAAACCAAATTGCATAATTCCTCTAACAGAGCTGAGATCTCCTGCTTCAGTCAAACCGAGAAGTTATCGTAATGGACATAAAACGAGCTGTTTGTTTCTGCTCTCCAAACTCCTAAGTGACTGAGGGCTTCCTGGCGCCTCACAGACACGGCTGAAGACCTCGGTTTTATTGACCCTGATTATTAGCCGGGAGCCGTAAAATTGCTGAGGAATTCCAGGAGAACCTGAATTGAGGTTACGGTTACACCTCCCTGATTTTATTATCCTGCAGGACAGTGTCAGGGTCATCTCACCGAGTCAAGTGTTTAACGAGCCTTTTCTTCCACCAGAAACTCTCTTAACAATGAGGACAGTAGTCTGGGAAAGCTTGGCTGATGCACCTTAAGATCAATCATCTCACCACAGGCTGCTTTCATCACAGATAATGTTCAGTTCACTTCGCTTCAGCTTCTTCTTTGCAGTAATTACCATAGCAAACAGATGTTCTTACTGATTTACTTTCACACATTCATCAAACACCAGTCTTCAGGCAGGTACTCTATACTCCAAGGACCAAACCAAGAACATTCAGGAGAACCACTGAAAAGTGCCTGGACTCTAAAGGAGGGACCTTTTTAAGAGCATGAGAAACAAGCACTGAACAGAACAAAGACTCAAAAGTCCTTCCTTAGGAGCTTTAAGGAAAAACACTGAGAAGAGCTAAGTCAAAAAGGAGAAATTTTGGAAGATCCACTGTGGAGAACCAAAATTCAAAAATCTTTCTTAAATGCATGATTAAAAAAACTCCTGAGAGCAAAAGGAAGAGGAACCATTGAGAGTAACTGAGACTTAGAAGGAGAACGGATGGACTTACAAATTGCTTTAAGGATCTAAGAGACTCTTAAGCAGTGACCAAGACGTGATGAAGCGGAGGAGACTGCTTAGATGTTTTTTGAATGGATCTTCTCCCGCCTCATTGAAATGTATGAGGAGTTCCCCATTAATAACTTGAACATTCCGTTTAATGAGGTGCTCGGCACTTGGCCAAGCAAGCGCTGACTCAGCGAGTCAGTGAGTGCCTTTCTCTGGAGGCGGAGTCACATTAAGAGCATTACTGAGAGCAACTCGTCCCCGAAGTGTTTCAGATTCAAATGACTGCGTCGACCTTTACTTTTCCCTAATGGCTTTATTGGCTCTGGTTTAATGCCTCCTCAGATCCACACAGTGGGAATGTTTCCCAACAGAACTGGGAATTTAAAATGGAACAGGAAAAGTCGGAGCAGTAGCACTTTTCATTGATAATCCAGACCCTCTGGAAAAACTCGGGAGTTCCACAACTGTCCTTAAGTTCTGAGTTCCTGAATATTTCCCACATTTCTTATA
Source organism: Alestopetersius hilgendorfi (assembly GCA_037577075.1). Classification (NCBI taxonomy): domain Eukaryota; kingdom Metazoa; phylum Chordata; class Actinopteri; order Characiformes; family Alestidae; genus Alestopetersius; species Alestopetersius hilgendorfi. The sequence continues at coordinate 6,996 of JBBIGB010305229.1, read as the reverse complement.
AAGTTCCTTAATACTGAACCAGTTTGTGGGTACCTCGAAAAGTACCTGACTTCCTAAAATTCCCTGGAAAAGGGGCAAGTTCCCAAATTCCTGACCAAGTTTGTGAATTCCTGAAAAGGTTCCTGAAACAATTACCACATTCTAGAAGGTGTTCCCAAATTCCGGGCTTTGGTACTGAAATATTTACAGAGTAGTTGAAATGAGTTCCTGAGGAGGCTCCTGTGGTTTACAGGTTGTGTAGTGGTGTGGTTTTATTCATGATCTCCAATGGGACACAGAGTTCCATTATGAAGATTGAGCTCCTTGTCCTCCAGGAGTAGAAACAAGACAGCAGCATGATGGTGCTCATAATTAAACAGCCACTAATGGAGCTTTTTTTGTAGCTGGTGAAGCAATTCCATATGAGCTCAGATAACGGGTCTGGAGATGGGGGGGGACTGAACGGGACCAGAAGTAGTCTTTATTCAAGTGGTATTTATTCAAGTGTAATCCAACCCTGAAAAAGGAGAAGTTCCACAGATTTGGCAATGGAGAACTTCTAGACAGGATGGTTCAGATCTTCTCCCTCGTTTATTAGCAGTGGTAATGTGACCCTGATCACCTCTGAGTAAAACTTAACTCCTGCAGCTGCACAAGTGAAGCTATTTGATGTGTATTGTGAAGGGTTTTGGAGAAACGTTTTGTTGTAGCACTGATGGACTTTACATGTTAGTGTAGACACATTAGTGTAGACAGAATAAATACACACCCAACAGGGATTAAAGTAAGCATCCCTTAATTCCCTTTTAATTTGTGAACTGTGTAACATTAATCTTAAATTAAAATGTTAGTTTGTGATATCCTTCTTCCAGTGACTCCACAGAACCTTTGATTTGACTGCCGGTAGCTTACCATTGTGGGGAATCTTAAGATCTCCAAACATACAATTACATCTTACAATAAACACCATATACAATTTCTACATTTTCTTATTTATTTTTTATTTACATTCAGTTTACAGTTTGCATTTAATCCCTATCAAACAGGATTAAATTGAGGATTGAGCTTAAGAGAAGATTCACTGTAGAACTAAAACCAAGATTAAATGATTGATTATGGCGTGCTGTAAACCTGTCAGTAATTTACTGCAATATGTGCAAACGCGTGTAAATACAGTATAAAACCAAAAACAGAATTATAACCAACCTTAAGGACAGCATTTGGTCTGAGCACCATTATGACCACCATTCTGATTCAAGATTCAAGATTCTTTATTTGTCACATGCAGTCATACAAGTACATCCTGAACCGCTCCTTTCTGACTGTGCAAACATTAAAACAATAAGTAAATTATAAATTAAAATCTGGACATTTTCTGAAACCGAAATAAAATGACGAAATGAGTACAAGTAAATATAAGTATAGATGTAAGTAAAAATGAAATATATATATATATAAATAATTCATAAATTTTCTGAGACACAAGTCTAATGAAAGTAACCTAAACGAGGAGAACAACCAGTTAAGTGAAATATATAGACTGAAAATTTGTTTTTTGTTATTTATTATGTATTTATATAAATAAATGTAGCAGCAATATGTACATTGTGCAAATGGAATGTTAAAGTGCCTTGTGCAATAATAGCACAGCAATATAAAACGTGACCAGAGTAATGTAAACAGAGTAATTAACAGAGTGACCAGAGTAATGTATAAACAGTGTAAACAGTGACTAGAGTCACTCCTAAACTCATTCACAGCCTGAACTCTTTAGACAAGGTTTCCTGTCATTTCTTTAAGTGTCTTCAGTAGTAGTTCTCCAGGTTTCTCGAAGGAAGTTCCTAAGCTCTTCTTTGGGCGTCACATGCCCTTTGTTCTGTTCTCTGTCCATATGATCCCACACTGCTTCAGTAATGATTTGGGAAGGTCGATCCATGACTGATAGTGTTACATCATGTTTTTTTTCTATCAAGGTGCTTTGACTGCATTGATAGTATGTTTGGGTTCATTGTGCTGAAAAATCAGAGTCCAAATGGTGTTGCCAGGGGTTGGGGGGCTTTTGCATGTTGCTGTGTGAGAACAGTCCGAAATGCACCTTTGCATTTCTTCTCTTGTTTGGACTGCCAGAGTGCCCCCAACTCTTTCACCCGGCTCTGATTATGGGGTCAAAGCGGTAGTTTATCCCACAGTTTACCATTTAATTCAAAGAGTTTGGTCTAATGTTCAACAACAGAACAGCTGCAATGTTTAAGGTGGATTAGAAAAAATGCTCTGCATGCTGGATGAACCAATTCAGCTTGGAGTCTCTGAGCATGGTGATGTTCAGTATCTCTAATGCCTGTTAGTATATTGCACAGTTTTGGTCTGTTCCCAGATGAAAGAGAACCCCTGTGAAACAATTATGGCGATTCCTTTGGTCATGGCTCCTAAACTCGTCGTGGTCGTACTTTGTAGTTTCAAAGACGGGTGTCATCATGATGACAACCTGTGATTATTTTCTGATGGGCTATGTCTGCTGACCAGCCAATCAAAATGCAGCATGGGATGACATATTCATCAGTGCCACAAAATCCAAACAACATGGAAAGAAACGAGGGAACCCGGGTAAAATGCCCTTGGATCAAAAGTTTACGATTCAATTGGCATCATCATTGTACATCTACACTCCTTCATAGACCCTACGTACATTTATGCACCTTTGTAATAATCTTATAAGATCACAGAGCCTGTAAGAGGCATAATAGACCTGCTTATGGCATTTCTGACCCTTTACAACTCACTGTTATATAGAACCTTGGACTAAACTATATGAGGGATTGGAGTTTTGCTGGTGTGTGTTGTGAGGGTCTGTTAGTAAATGTGGTGCTGCCTTAAATAAAGCTCCAAACATGGACTTAATGGGGTCCTTCTGCAGCTGGTACTGTGTGGATTGATCGTGTTCCACAGAAAAATCAAGGCTGAATCGGATCTTTGGGGGGGGGGTGTGTGTGTGTGGGTGTGTGGGTGTGTGTGTGTCTTTGTTGCTGTTTATCTGCCTGATACACTCTGGTTCTCCCAAGGTTGCCTCCAGTGTCGTTAATCAGGGGTTCATCGATCCATCCAGCCCCACCAAACAATTTACAGCCGCAGTGAAGCCCCCCATTCACCCCTACACCCCCCGCCAAACTTTCGGACATTCCATCCTGTATATCTGTTGCCATCCCATCTGTCATCTCTCCGCACATCTCTACATGGCTCCCACAGTCCACATCCAGCTCTTCATAAGGTGGATCAGATTTGTGGTCGTGGTTTAGGACAAAAAATAAACTGAACTTCAGTGTGGAGCCGAATGCAGAGTATTGTGCACAACAGCGTCTATTTTCACAAACCTCCTCAGGAACAGGAGTAATTTTTTGTGACATTATGAATATGGTGGAATCTGATCCCACTTCAGTTTTATGCATGTACTAGGTAAAGGTTTTTCATTACGTCCCAGTAGAGAACCTTTTAGGAACCTTACTTTCAGGATTGTTACTGTAGTTTGTTGCAAAAGAGGATTTTATATGTATAATAGCATCAGTAATACATATATTTATTAATCTGTATGTGTGTTTTAGCTTGCTCTGGAGGACCCTGTCCACACTGTGTCTTTGCAGCAGTGTGTGTTCGAGAAACTGAAAGCTCAGCAGGTTCTGATGGGTGAGTCCGGTTTCCAGGCGCTGATGGAGACGGTTGACACAGAGATCGTCCGACAGCTCCAGGAGTTTCTGCACGGATTCTAATGAGACGCCAAACGGAACGCCAAACATCAATCGAGCTTCCTTTATTCTTACTGTTATTATTTTTATTCTTTATTTTTGTACTTTATCTCTGACCTCCTTGTCCGCCGAAGCATAAGAGAGCAACCAAGGAGGCTTCACTACACCAGGGGGAGAAAAGGACAGACTGTGATGTAAAAGAAGGAATAAACTGACGAGGAGATCCAAAGCTCATGGGTTCTAGAAAAGGGTTCTACATCTCCTTTCTCCTTCAGACTGACTGTAGGTTTATTTTGGGATCATTTGGGTTTTATTTTGGGGTTTATTTGCACACCTCCCATTGTCCTATTCAGATTCATATTCTGATTAGTAATGTGCTTCTTTATGGCCTCATTCATTTACTCAGCCCAGAAAACCACTAGAGCCCCCCAAAAAACAGTTTAAACATAACTGGACTTCCATTAAACTTCAATATAATGAGTGAACAGGGAGTCACTTACTGATGATTGTTCCATTAAAGGGCAGGGTTTGAGTCATGTGAGTTAGAGCGTGGTAGCAAGGGTGCGGGTTAGGGTAGGGGAGTATATTAGGGTTGGGTGGGGTAGCAGCGGGATAAGGTGGGCTGTGGGGGAGATGTGTGATATGGACTCTAACTTACTGTTGGAGCTTCAGTGAACTAAATTTGATCGAGCCAAAACAGTGACCTCTTTAAAAATAGCCCTTTTCCACAGAGAACTAACCCCCCTCCCCCCATTTTATTTGCCTCACAGAGCTAAGTTTTTATTTTTATGCTGTTTTTCATGGTAGATTATGTACACACTCGCACACATACACAGAGTGTAGTGAGTGAAGAGTTTAGTTTGTGTGTGGAACACCTGCCTGCGGTCTGTGACTGAGAGCTCTGATCTGAGGTCAGATTTTCTGGAAATGTGTTCAGGTGTTTATCAGGAGAGTCTCATTTTTGCCCTTTAATCAGGTTTAATGCTTGGGGGGTTGGTGAAGGGTGTGGGGAGGGGTTGTGGGCAGTGGGGGGTTGTAAAGGGAGAATGATGCGGAGGTGTGAGTGGTGTTGCTGTCACTGAACTGAGTGCAGGTCATTTTTGGAGGTGATGCTTTGCCTGGCCTTGAACATGTTCATATATTATTGTGAACTTCTGTGAATATTTTTGAATATTAATTAGAGATGAAATGAGCTTGAATAAATCGAATGACCTGATACAGCCGATCTCATTTTCCTTTCTTTAAATGTTCTTTACTCTTTGATAAGAAAAAATGACCCTGATGGTCTTTTTGTTTTTAATATAAAGTTTTTTATCATCGCTGTCAGGCAGAAACCTCGTAACTCCACTTTTGGTCTTTGTCATTTTTTTTCATAAATTGATACTATTGGTCAGTCTCCACGTGGGTCTGTGAAATTTAGAAATTATTAACCAATGAAAAGTGTTGAAAATAGCTTGGGATGTTTGATGACACAGTATTCATTTATTTAGAATATAAATAGTTTTTTCAGTTTCCTGAAAAACAGCCGTTTTGGAGATATGAGGTTTCCGCCCGACAGCGACGATATGTAGATCTTTTTCCTGGATTCCAGTTCCATCCCGTGTTCCTCAGTCTTGCTGGAGAAGAACCCCAGTTGGCGCCCCATGAAGCTCCTCAAGAAGCTGCTGCGGACCCTAAAATAGAAGAACATTGGTTTAGTTTGTCTTTTCCTAACAAACTCTGCAGGAAAAAAGTTTGGATTTTGCCAGATAATTAGAGAAGCATTTTATCAGCGTTAATTACTTGATTTCAGGAATTTCTGCAGTGAATGAAGATAAAAGCTGGGACTGAATCTCCTGCTTCTGAACAATCCAGACTGTAGGGCTGTGGATTAACAGTCACTTTAAACATGTAATGAAATGTCATGAACTCTATTAATTCGGTGCAAGTTTAACCAAATGAGCTTTTCATGCTAAATACATGCAAATATATTCATCAGAATGCACATGATTAGAGATGATTTATGTAAGTTTGTTAACACTTTACAGCAGGGCACCTTCATATAGCTTTATGACATTATTCAACCTTTTACTAATTACCATTGACGGCCTACTTGGACATTAATAAGTAAACCATTTTCCAACAGCTGTCTACCATTGTTACATTTTCTGAGGTAAAAACTGATTTGAACTGGAATATTACTGTACGTTTATGTCAGCTTTCCTAAAAGACTTAAGTAGCTTTATGAATCCTGCCCTTCAGTAAAGTGTTAATGTTTAGGACAAAAGCCAAAATATGTTCGGCAGGATTGATCATTTTGGAGGGTCTTTGCCGTAGCAATGTGTTAAAAACAGCTATTATTAGTGTAATGAATGTATTTTATTCTCACATGATGAGTGTTTTTGTGTGTACAGTCATGTTTTTCCACCACATGTCATCGCAGAAACTCATGGTTTTTTGTTCCAGCTGTAATGGACGGTCGAGCCCTGCTGGATAATGACCGGTTAGGGGTCAATTCTGTCAAACGGTTCTCATTAATAAACCAGTGAGCCTTTCTTAATGATCTTTTTAAGCAAGTGCCTGCATTATAGATGCCCAAACCTTAATGTCACATTACTCTTTGCCCCCCTCCCCCTCCCATAAAGAGGTCAGGCTGCCACACTGTATCGGTCACTTCCTAAAGGCCTCTGTGGGAGGAGCTAAAGAGCGAAGTGACCGATACAGTGTGAGGGCGAAATAAAGATAGAACCTGTGAGTGTATACTCTTAGTAGTGCCCGCCCTTAGGCCTCTCATTCTTGGCCAGTCTTTAGAGCTTTTACTCTTGGGATTGTAGTCTTTAGGGCTCTCAATATTGATAGTTTCAGTTTATTGTTTTTGCTTTTAGTAATGCCAGTATTTAGGGCTTTTACTCTCGGTCGTGCCAGTCTTTAGGGCTTTTACTCTCGGTCGTGCCAGTCTTTAGGGTTTTACTCTCGGTCGTGCCAGTTTTTAGGGCTTTTACTCTCAGTCGTGCCAGTCTTTAGGGCTTTTACTCTCGGTCGTGCCAGTCTTTAGGGCTTTTACTCTCGGTAGTGCCAGTCTTTAGGGCTTTTACTCTCAGTCGTGCCAGTTTTTAGGGCTTTTACTCTCGGTCGTGCCAGTCTTTAGGGCTTTTACTCTCGGTCGTGCCAGTTTTTAGGGCTTTTACTCTCGGTCGTGCCAGTCTTTAGGGCTTTTACTCTCTGTATTGTTAGTCTTTAGGGCTTTTACTCTCGGTATTGTTAGTCTTTAGGGCTTTTGCTCTCGGTATTGTTAGTCTTT
>JBBIGB010305209.1:0-11183 GCA_037577075.1 Alestopetersius hilgendorfi | reverse complement strand
TTTTTTTGAAAATTAGTCGTTTAGATTAATCGACTAATCGAAAAATTAGTCGAAAGATTAATCGTTAGAAAATTAGTTGTTAGTGGCAGCACTAATAAATTGTTTCTGAAACCTCCTAGCACCTTTTCAAGCAGCAAACAGTTTCATTTACTGGAGCTCATTTGGCACTTGTTGGTCCAATCCGTCCCTGCAGCTCAATAGTAGATATTGGATTGGATATAAATTTGCCACCATTTTGAAGAACACTAGGGGACATTATCCTGAGGAAGAATTTAATTTTATCCCAGGACATCTTTTTTCCATCAGTGCGCTAAAGACAGGCCTGAAAAACCAAAAAACAATAAAATGAGCCTTTATGGTTAAATAATGTGTCACTAAATACTGTCAAATATTGAAAACTAGTCATTGTTGCTCGTGTTTCTTTTAATAACATGTTAAAAAACAGTGTATTGTTTTTTGAGGGTGGGCCCAAAGATTGGCATGTAATGTATACATATCATCTGAGGGAAGGTGAGTGATCTTATAACAGCAAATTTGGACCACTTTTGGATCATTAAAGCATACAAATCCGTGCCCAGGGGGAAAAATAAACAAAATGCAGCAGATGGGCCCTTTAAATGAACCTGTTGGAGAGCGGTGTTTGGAATGTTTTCCTCCTCCGAGAGAGGCGTGAACACATTCCAACTTCCAGCCAAAAAAAAAAAACCAAAAAACACAAAAGCCCTTGATTCAGTGCCAGGAATTCTCATTCGCTTTATGAGGAGCTGAGCTGGAGGATGCTCCATTATCACCCGTAAACAATAAATATAGTAAACAGTAAACACATCAAACATGGCTTCTCCTCTGAGCTTCTTGCACCCAGCTTCGATCCCAAACACACAAAATGGCGCCATTTCGCCATCTTACAGCACCACTCTTTACGACAGCAAACCATCGGACACCTCTGACTGACCGCTAGCAGCCCGTTCAAAGGGTGTGTGTGTGTGTGTGTGTCTGGAAGTGTATGTGTGTGCTGGGGAAACAACGTCTGGCATCGGCACAGTAAGCACATTGCCAAGATTCCCTCATCGGACAATTAGGTTCTTTTCGAAGATCTTACACACTCCAGCATCCAGAGTCCTCTCCCAGGAGCTCCATGCCAGGACCTCAGAACCATAAACACCTGCAGAAATATCTTCACCACACTGTACTGTGCCAAGTGAAAATGATAAACTAACAAACAGCTGAGCGAAAGCAAAGCAGTAAAGCTCGCAACACCAAAACATTTTTCCTGTTTCTGTTTATGACATGTGCTTTCCAACCTCACTTTGCCCCTTTGTATTAAAATGTCTTATTATGCATTTCAGGCTGATTCAGCCTCATTCAAAATGTAGTCAGAACTGAAACACTCTTTAAAGCTTCAGCATAAATGGGCAGGGCTAAACTGCTGTAGGATGAAGAGGCAGATATGTGTAAATGTAAATGACATCACAAAAACAGTGTTTTCAGGAAGGAATGGGGTGAAAAAAAAATATTGAAAAAAGCAATAGACCTGACACAATAATAAGGGATTAAAATTATACTCTATGTGATAAAATTTAGGGAACATTGTAAAATAATTTTCAGCAGTCTGAACATTCTCCAAAAAGGGCAGCTATTAGGCAACAAGTTGCATTTGCGAGAAAGGGAGGAAACCCACAACAGTAGGAGATCACTAATCCACGCCAGTCTGTAGTTCTTATGTATTATATAAAGTGAAATGTTTGCTGTTATTAACTGCATGTATGTGCCTATGTAATTAATGGTCAGGATTAATCACTTGATCAACAGTCATACCCCTACATCCGATTAAATTGATAGTTCAGCAAAATATCACATGCCCCCAGTTTCCCTTTTTCCAAATGTTTTCAATCAACCTAGACATGTTTGGTATGTGAAGAATTGTGCTGATATCTGCTCTATAATGTATATCTGTGCTAATAGTAAAACTGCCTGGATGCTTCCACATTATAGAATTAACCCATATAGAAGTAGACACACAGCCTGCCCAGTTCAGGTGGCAGCGGGGCAGAAGCTATTAATGCAAAGTATTTGACAGGGATTGTAGCTTATCTGTGGTTTTTGATTATGAAAATGTAGGCCATATTATCTGCAAAACCGAATACAGTGGAGAGACACCGAGGACAGTTCTGTTCAGCTCTCAGTTTACAAAGAAAACTAAATATATGGCACTCATATGGCACTTGTTTCTCAAGCACTTAATAAAGTAAGTCTCTACCCGACTTTCCTAAACCTTTGTTCCAGCTTATTCTGAATCTGAGCCCAATTTTGGAGTTTATAATCACTTCTTACTTACAGCATCATGCTAATCAGGTAACATCAGTTAAGGTCACAGCCATTGTTCAAACAACCTACTTTTGTTGAAATACTTATCTCACATGGACTTTTTAAGGCAGCAGTTTCCAACTCTGGTCCTCCTACTCTGAACATTTTTTGTTTCCAAAACATCTGATCCAATTAACTAGCTAATTAACAAGCATTTCCAAATGTTCCAGTTTGGTTTGTTAGAGCAGGAAACCACCACAAATGACAACTGTTTGCTTTAAGTCAACACCTTTGCATTCAGAGTATGTAGCCACCTTTCCCAATCAAGAGCCCTACAAATGCAGCATATTGTACCAACAATCAAATGAAGCATGAAAAAGCTAGAGCGTCAAAACACCGTCCTTAACATCACTAGCTACTATCTCTTTAATTCTCAGCTCAGCCAATGAAGATCCCGCAACTACCTCATTTGGTGTGAGGGTATCTAACGCACATATGTGCCCCCCCCCTCAAAGCACATGGTGAAGAATGCAAGTGCATGAGGCTTCCTGACACTTATTTGTGTGTAGTAAAAACAGCTGCCATTTTGAACCTGCTGTAGTCGTTTATGCCATTTTGGTATCTAAGCATCATTTTTCTTTTTTTTCCAGCCCCAGAGTAACGCTTTTGCTCAACCTGCAGACATTTCAATTCCAAAAGACAGAAACAAACACAAATAGATGAAAAAAGGCCTTCTTTCTTACCCAGCAGTCTAAAGGCTCAGCCATTAGCCCTTATGATCACCCAATGACTCAAAGGAAACAAGCAAATCAATTAGCTCACTGAACTTCTCGCTTGATGCCAAGCCCACGAGCGACCAAGATCTTCTTAAAACAAGCAAAACGTTCAGCAATGGAGTGACACTAAATCCGTAGGAACCCAGGGAATGTTTGGCACAGTCACAGGGGTTGAGAAACGAAACGATTGGTACAGATTCTCTCTTTCTCTCTTGCTCTCTTGCGCTCTCTCTCTCTCTCCCTTTTTTCCCTGTCTCTCCTTGCCTGTTGCCAAGAAATGGGCAGTGTCTGCATGCCAGGCTGAATCTGAATGTGAATGAGTGAAGGAGGAGGTGGTGGTTGGTTTCTGGGGGGATGGGGGTGGTGGATGTTGGCAAAGGAAGAATGAGAGGGTATGATTAAAAAAGGAACTGCAGACAGTGTCTTTGTGCCATGCTAATCTAAGGCAGAAAGGCATTCTGGTTTCTATGCTCACGCTGATGTTCAAAACATGCAAAACACACTTCACCAAGAACCCTGTGTTCAGTATGTTTGGTGTTGGTAGGTCAATATTATCTATTGATCAGTCATAACACTCAATGTGATGAACTCACAATGGGTCATACAAACTTTGATCAGATTCCATGCCACCCGAATAAGACCAGACGAGATCCAATACAACATGTGCTCTTTTCATCGTACATCCACTTTTACTTTTACATTTACTTTCCTACCATTTGCATATGAATCAACAAGCTTGGCATGGACGCTTTTATCAGACCAGAGAGCAAGAAGGCACTTGGCTGCCAAACAACTCCAGCCTCACTTTTTCTCCATCTTGCTCTTGCTTAAGCTCTAACCTGCTGGTCAGCATTCAGCAGATGGATCTAAGCTTAAATAACTGATTGCAGACATTGAAAATGCATTCCATTTACACTTGTGTTGAACATTCAGATCTACCTCCATTGGACCACTGAGTTATTCAAACGCAATCTGATCACAGTACGTCTTATGTGTGCTTGGCACAATATGTCTTATGACTGACTTGGACGTGTTTACAGGCATCTACACAAAAGCCGGAGGCAGTCTCTCCACAGGTGTCCCACAAGGCTCAGTGCTTACTCCTCTTGTTCTTTTGGCAGTGTTATTTTCACATTGTCTTTTTCTATCACAGGTATGCTGATGATGCACTTCTCATTCTGTATTTCGCTTTTTCAGTCATAGCACCGCACCCCTTTAATCTGAATCGCAGACAGACCACCATGACTAGCAAACCTGAAATTATGATTTCTCTAAAGATCTGAACCACTTTGACAAGGACCACTGTGATGGCTACCCTTATCTAGTCTAGATAAGGGTATCTCCAAAATGGAAGGTTTTGTGGGGGTGTTACCAGTATGCAGTGGTCTGGACCTGCCAAAAGTGGACCAAGGGAGAAGTTCATGCTAGCCTTGACAGACAGGAGTCATAACACACAGTGCAGTGCCTCTTGCTGCATATGGTGCAGCATAGCAGCCCCTGCCATAAAAAGTGCCTACAATGGAAACATGATCATCAGAACTTGACCATGGAGCAAAAGATAAATGTGGACTGGTCTTATGGATCACATTTTCTTTGATATCTTGTGGAGATGTGGAGAGTCCCAGGGTGCACAATGGAAAGGGTGCACTATGGAAAGAGAGCAAATCGGTGTAGACAGTGTGATGTTCTGGGCAATGTTCTGCTGGGAAACCTTGGGTCCTAAAAATTGTTCAGGAATAGTTTGAGGTAAATAGAGTTGACTTGGCCAGACCTCAAACTAATTTTGGTCCATGAAGGCCCCACAGAACAGCACCTTCAAACATCCTGTGGAGCCCATGCCTTCACAGATCACAGCTGTTTTGGCAGCATGGGGGTGGGGTGGGGGTAGGAGGGCTTCAAAATGGTTTTAGTGTTATGGCTGATTGATGTAGATGTCACAAACGAAAAATCGCAGATGGAATGAAAGCAGCTCATTAATCATGTACCATATAATTCCCTGTCTTCAAGCTAAACCCATGAGAAACGCCCTTTACTGCAGACTGTGAAAATAAACCCCCAGATAAAAAAACAAAACAGGAAACAGGCAGGGCTTGACCCGAGTTTACTCTGCCATGCTACTGCCCATCTACATGCAGAGATAACAGACAGCCTTGCCTTCGCTTTTGCACACACACCACAGATTAGCACGCATACGTCTTCACTCTCCCTGCGGTTGAGCTTTGTGTGGTTTTAGAAAACCATCTCCTAACACATGTCTGCACAAAACAGCACTACTCTCACAGCCAAGACGAATCAAAATGTTAAAATGAAACTTTTGTGTAAACCTCTGCCTTCTCTTATCTCCTGTGAAATTAGGTTTCATCAGGGTTATATGAGAGTGTTTATAGGTATACCGCTCTGCTACTAAAAAGTAGGACTGTGGTTAATGTTCAGCTATGTTGAGAAAGGCTAACATTCAATGGTACAGAGAGAGCATAATGTTCAGTCATATGGAGGAAGGCTAATCTTTATCTGAATAAAGAGAGGCTAGTGTTCATATATACACAGAGAAGCTAATGTAAAGAGAAAGGCAAACATTCAGGTATACATAGAGAGACTAATGTTCAGGTATATAGTGGGCAGCAAATCTTCAGAAAGGCTAATGTTAAGTTGTACAGAGAGAGGCTAATCTTCATGTACACAGAGGGGGCTAATGTTTAGCTGTACAGAAATAGGATAATGTTCAGGTATACAGAGAAAGGCTGATGTTCAGAGATACAGAGAGAGGCTAATGTTTAGTCATACAGAAAGAGGCTAATGTTTAGGTTTACAGAGAAAGGCTAATGTTCAGGTGTACAGAGAGAGGCTAATGTTTAGCTATGCAGAAAAAGGCCAGTGGTCAGGTATACAGAGAAAGGTTAATGTTCAGGTATACAGAGAAAGGCTGATATTTAGTTGTAAAGAGAGAGGGTAATTTTCAGGTATACAGACAGAGGATAATGTTCAGGTATACTGAGATAGGATAATGTTCAGGTTTACAGAGAGGGGCAATGTTTAGCTGTACAGAGAGAGGCTAATGTTTAGGTATATAGAGAAAGGCTGATATTTAGCCATACAGGGAGAGGCTAATGTTCAGGCAAACAGAGAGAGGCTAATTTTTAGCCATAAAGCAAGAGACTAATGTTCAGGTATATAGAGCGAGGATAATGTTAATTTACGGAATTTATCAGACGCTTTTATCCAAAGCGACTTCTATTCCTTACCTACAGGGGGGTAGTCTCTCCCTGGAGCAACTCGGGGTTAAGGGTCTTGCTCAGGAACCCATTGGTGGTGTGCTGAAGGTAGGATTCGAACCCATGACCTATTGGTCTAGAGGCAAGTATCCTACCCACTACACCACCACCACCCTCAGTTTAGTTATACTGAGAGTGGATACTGTTCAGGTAGAGAAGATAATGTTCAGGTATACAGAGAGGGAATAATATTGAAGTATACAGAGAGCAGATAATGTTCAGGTATACACAGAGAGATTCATTTTCAGATATAAGGTGAGAGAATAATGTTCAGGTACACCGAGAGAGGATAATGTTTAGTTCTACAGAGAGAGGCTACAGTAAATGCAGGAAGTGAGCCAGATAGAAAAAAAGCTGAAGCAATGCGATAAGTTCATCTGAGGAGAACAGGGGCAAAAACACTCCCCTCTTCCCTCCCTCCCTCTCTCCTTCCCTCCTTCTGTCTTCCTGGCTCTCGTTCTCGCTCTCCAGCTCACTCGAAACACTCTCTAAAGTTTTGTGGCTCTCAGAACAACACGTTTACTCTCAGCACAGCAACACACTAAATCAAAAAGCACGAAAAACACATTTGCTCAACATCCAGAGCACATGGTCACACACTGTTTAGCGTCCACTAAGTATTATAGTTTACTGAGTTTGTTTCTGATTTTTGTTAGCTACAGTAAGACAAGAAGTGATCTTTATGAGTGTTTAGTGCAGTATAATTTAGCATTTAATACAGTCACACACACACACACACACACACACACAAACACACATACAAACACGTGGCAAGTCGGCGCCATCTTGGATACAAATTCCAATAGATTTCAGCAATTTCACAAATATTCTAACAGGTTATTTGAACTTTTTGCTTCATATTAAAATTTTAATAAGTTTCTCAAAATTTGTCTGTTGTAAAATGGTGAAAAGAAATATTTAATTATTCATACAAACTAAAAATATATTTTTATTTAAACACATTTAAATGATTTCACACATCTCACACCACACACAAAGACACACACACATGGACACACACATACATACACACACACACACACACACACACACACACACACACATATATAGTCTTCCACATACACATATAATAATATTCCACATCACTGTTCCAGATATTTACAAATTAAAGCTTTATGTTTCTGTATTTATTTTTACTGACATTCTATTTGTTCATTATAATAAGCATAATTCATACAATCATATCAATTGAATGATCTTGTCCAAATCAATTTAAATCCTAAGATTTTTAAACACTTGTAATCAATGTATTACTCTGTTATTAAATAGTTATTACATATCACATGCATCTTAATAATAAGAAGCTTCTTATAATAAGAAGCATTTTTAAACGGAATGAAAAAAACATCAGAAAAAAGGAAAGGTGTTTTGTTATTAGAACATGTGTTTGTATGGAGATTTACAGATTATAAGTGATGTTTAGAGAGTATTGGCGAGGCCCTGTACCTAAAGGAATTTACCTTAAACCTTCTACAAACATCACAGCTCCACCAAAATCCTCAAATCTTCAAATTTACACACTGTCTACCATCACAATCACATACAATATCCACACATGAGCCTCTAGCAAACAAACTCAAGATAAATTAACCCATAGCATACAAAAACCTGCAATAAACAACTGTAACAGGTAAACCTGTAAAAAACATAGGTATGGTAAACAAACCTGAAAAAACCGAATCAAAGATTAACATGTGTGTAACAAAAAAACCCACAATAAACAAGCCTAAAACAAACCAAACTCTAAAAGCAAACATACAATAAACTTACAATAAACAAACAATTTCACAACAAACAAACTTACTGTAATCAAACCTGTAAGAAACAAACTCACTGGGAACAAACCAGTACCAAAACAAATGTTCAATTAAAAACTTGTAACAAACAAATTTGTAATGAACAAACCCATAACAATGAAATCTGTGAACAACAAACACTATTGTAAACAAACAGTAACAAACAAACCTGTAAAAAACAAGCCCGAAACAAACAAACCTACAATAAAAACAGATTATAAACAAGCCAGAAACAAACAAACCCACAACAAACGAAGTGATTGTAGACAAATCTGTAACAATCAAACCCACAACAAACAAACCTATTATAAACGATCCCATCGGAAGCGAAATCCTCCACTGAAGAGCTGCAGTTAAACTGTGATACAGTGCTGCCACAGTGGCTGGTCCTGCTTTGCCTCTTTATGCAGTTAAAAAGTTTTGTATCGGTGTAGAAATGGCGGATAGTGAGTCATGGCCACGGGGGCGAGGCAGACACGTTTACATGAGGAAGGCGATGGTGAACATGAGAAGAAGAGTCAGGGGATAAAAAAAGAACAGGAAAAAGGCGTTAGGGGTTAAAGCTAAGTAAAAAAAAGCAAACAAACATAGCACTACAACTTCAGCAAAAAAATGAAATACCTGGATGGTGGACGCTGTAAAAATAAAAAACAACCAGGCATGGTTATAGCGGCACGAAGAGTAACACACACCCCCAAACACAAACACTATCTCAGAGACACACACAGAAACAAGCCTGAGGAGTAAGACTTAGCAATGTGGCCTCTGCTTCATCTGCCTTGCACACGCGCACACACACACACCCTGCCTACTTTGGCATAGATGCTAAGAGCACGAGAGTAACAGAGAGAGAGAGAGATGGTGGAGTGTAAGCAGGAGAAGTGACAAAGTGTGATCTGAGCAGATGTCAAGACACAGGCAGTTTCATCACAATGCACTCTTACTAATAATAAAGGCACCAAAACGGTTCATTTTGGAGAACCTTTCACTGAATGGTTCTTTAAAGTCAGCATTGTATCAGCAAGCTTTGTATCCTTTTGGTTCTGGTTTCTGACCATATTAAACACATTCATCACATCATTTAAAAACCTAAAGCCTTGCCTTTCCTGTATCCCCCATCACTATAATGACTTATAGTTCCATCTTTAAAACCTCTTCTGAATTTTTTATGTCACCATGCTCCTGTAGGTGGGGAAAAATTATATTAGCCTATTATATTTTGTTCCCCTCAACCTCCCACCACCAGAGCAAATGGTCAGCTAGCTCAGAGACCCTCCTCGATCCCAAGTTTCTCTCGCAAAGACATTGCAATTATTGCAAAATCCATTTTCTCCTATTCCAACAAAGGACAGTTTTTAAGTTTAAAGGACCTCCCGAAGGTTCTATGCCAGTCATTTTTTTCTATACCAGATCCTTTATTTTTTAAAGCGGTGGCCCTATTTTCAAGTGTGTCCTTTTTTGTGTTTGAAAGTTTGCCAAGAAGTCACAGGGTTTTCCGTTAAATCTTTCCAGTTTCCCAGCACCATGTGATCAACAGGATACTTAATAAATAAAAACAACAATGTACAAAAATACTAGCTAATGCTGACCACAGGAAGAAGCTCTGCAGCCTGTTCTTCAGACTGGGGAGTCCTGCTCTTCAGGCTGGGTCTCTTCTAAAGGCTAAACACTAAACCTTCCGTCTCCAATCATTCAAGAGAGAGAGAGGGTTTGAGAGAGAGTGAGAGAGGAGTGAAGTTGCTCACCCTGAGACCAAGAGACTGCTTTTGTCAGCATTTGGCTTCTGTCCCAGGTAGCTCCATACACACTAACAGATCCTACACAGCATGCCCCGTCACCAAAATGCAAGGGAATGGGACACCAAATCTGCAGCAAGCATGTGATTTCTCTACGTTTTCACGGTTGCTTCCTTCGTACCTACCTTGTTTATCTCCTCACTATGAAGGAGCACAGACAAACACACTCGGACAAGTGAAGGGCAATACGTCCGAAAGTTCAGAAAACAACCAGTCGAATCCCAGATCTCGATTTTGTCCAGAAAGCAGTCACAAGCGGTTGAAGAAACCCTTCTTCTGGTTGCATTAGTGGTCTTGCTTTATGGAAATAAATCCACAAATCTACTGTGTGTGTGTGCTGGGCTCTGGCATTGTCTTGGGCAGCAAAGTGTGTGACGTCATCTCCGCCCTGTTTCTGATCAGTCTGTCATCAATAAATTTGTGACTGATGAATCTCTCGACACGGGCTGAGCTCAACCGACCCCTTGGCGAATACAAAAAGGGCAAAGATCCAAAGGCAGTGAGGAAAAAAGAAAGAGAGGGAGAGAGAAAGTGAAGGAAATTCTGCTGGAAATCCTGCTGGTAGCAAATGCCAGTTTATTCCTTCTGTTTCTCTGATGTCGTTCAGATTTCCTCTGCCTGTCTCTTCTTGTTGGAGGCGGTAAAACTTTCAGCTGTGGCAGTGGAGGTTCATTTGGCAGTGGTTCAAAAGAGCGCTGCCCGTTCGGGTCTGAAAAAGCTGAAACACACTCCACCCATGCTTGGGGGGGGTGTTGGGGGGGCGGGCAGTTAGAGCGGCTTCAGTTTTTTTTCCCCCAACTGTGGTTCAAGTGAGGGGAATCTAGGTCACAACGTGTATGTGTGGGTGTGTGTGACTGTCCTGCTCTGCTGTGAAGAGTGTGAGCTGTGAGGTTTAAGGTGGGTGTGTAATTTCACCACTTCCTGCACCTGCCATCCAATCATTTCAGAGCAGAAAGTGTGTTCTGAGAGGGCTGGGTTACTTGGGCTTTCCAGGACTCACACACACACACACACATACACACACACACACATAAACATAGAGGAAGGAAAGATCTCTGCAGGTAGCAGTAAATATGTCCCACTCAGTCAGAAACAGCTTTTCTGTTAGGGTCAGTTCATTGCACAGTTCATTGCACTATACGGGGTTGGGGGGGGGGGGGGGGGGGGGGGGGGGGGGGGGGGGGGGGGGGGGGGGGGGGGGGGGGGGGGGGGGGGGGG
>JBBIGB010305180.1:0-11185 GCA_037577075.1 Alestopetersius hilgendorfi | reverse complement strand
TGTGTGTGTGTGTGTGTGTGTGTGTGTGTGTGTGTGTGTGTGTGTGTGTGTGTGTGTGTGTGTGTGTGTGTTAGGAACAGCGTCTCCATGAAAAGCTGAACTTGTGTTTAGCGTCCACAGAACGTCTACCAGCAGAACATCACCCAGAGCATCACACTGCCTCCACCACCTCGCCTTCCCCACACAGTGCACCCTGGTCCATCTCTCATCCGGATAAAACACAAACTCATGGCCATCCACATGATATCAAAGAAAATGTGATCCATCAGACCAGCCCAGCTTCACTTTGATGCCAAACGCTTTAATTTTACCCCTTAAAACCCTTGCTTTTTCAGGTTTACCGCTTAAATAATAGAATCTCCTGAATTAATGTCTTAAATTTAAGATTATTGAGTTTCACACTCATGCCATAAACCTAATTTTAGGGTCAAATGAAAGATTTGGATTCACAGTTAATTCAGATGAAGGGGGTTGGTGTATTTTCAGGGGTAAATTAAGGCAGAGTTAAGCACATTTTACATACATTGTGTTTCGTAGTGCTTCTTGTCGGTGTTTTTGGAGGTGGACAGGGGTCAGCATGCGCACTCTGACATCATTGACCCTCAGGAGTCCGTGGTACAGTCACCATTTCTTTGGTTCTCCACCCTTGGACCACTTTTTGGAGGTTCTGATCACTACATACTGGAAACCCAGGAGCATTTTGGTCCTTGTCAAAGTGCCTCAGATACTTTCACTTGTCTTGCTTCCAAAATCTTCAGGAACTGTTTGCCTAGTATCCCTGCCCCCTTGACAGGTGAGATCATCAGGTTCTTCAGTTCACCTGCAGTGGTTCTGGCAGCAGTCACATTCCGGCCAGCTCAGACGAATGAGGTCATGCTTCTAAAACAGACCCAGCCAGTGACGTCATCGCGGGTCAAGGGAACGCTCGCTCTGTAGGTGGGTGTTATTTTCAGAACTGTGTTTAACTTCTGGAGAACATAATGGTGCTCTCAGCATTGCTCATCACTGAGAGCTCTGACTAATCAGACCTGCAGAACCACAGAAACGGTTCATCTGTCCTCCACAAAGCTGCTGAGATGAGGCCGATCTTTACACAAGACTAGAAAAACGATTCAGAATAATGACACCCTGCAGCACCTCACTTTATAACACACACTCACTTAGACACACACGTTAACTGTGTGTTACTCTCTCACACGCACACACACACTCCCAGAGTGTTACTCACTTATACAAAACACAGTGTGTTACTCTCTCACACACACAGTTACAGTGTGATACACACACACTCACACACACACATAAATTTACAATGTGTTGCACACCTTCACACAGCCAGTGTGTTATTCACACAAACATACACACATCCCTTTACAGTGTGTTTACTCACACACACACACACACACACACACACACACTTACAGTGTGTTACACACAGTTGCAGTGTTTCACACATCAAAGCCTACACCACTAGTTAGCTAAATTTACTCTACAGAATTGCCCAGGAATTAACATTGCATGGCTGACTTTGCTAATGTTGCTAGCTAAACATGTTAATGCTTGTTTGTATATAACAAACTTTTACTTGCAATTGTGGGATTTGCTGTTGGGGCTAGAACACCGTGTATTGTTATAGCTTGGACCTCTAACACAACATGACTGAATTTACTCTAGAAAATTGCTAATGTTGCTTGCCAGCTCTTCATGTTAATGTTGTAGAACAGCCCTCTTGCTAACTGGCTGAATTTACCCTAAAGGAGTGGTGCTAGCTAGCTAAGTTAACACTGTAGCCTGCTTGCTAGCACAATGGCATTTAAAGTAAGGGATTGGACAATGTTGCTAGCTACATGTTATAATAGTGTAGCCTAGCCTGTTAGCTAATGTTGCAGTTTTAAGAGATTTGCTAAAGGGCGGAAACAGTTTTTGGGTTTAGAAAGAAAAGATGATCAGCTTTCAGGTACAACGCATTGTCGGGTTTGTATTTTCATGTGAACCCGCTCCTCATTCTTTGGCTGCCGGCCGCCGAGGCGAGGCGAGACCTGTGTGACAAGCTGTTGACACATCGCACACTGCTGCCGAACTGGAAAAAACGTGGCTTTAGCAGCAGGCTGGCTAAATATAGCTGCTTTTCCTAGTGCAGCCTTAATATAGATAATGTGTGAAAGACGATCATATTTGCCCGACTATTTTGGCTGAGGGCGAAAAATAAGAGCACCCCACTGGATTTATGTAACACGGCAGACTATTTTCGGCCTTACAACCCATTAAGCGTATGCGTTAATGAAATTTCTCTATTTACCTACATGAATTCTTTATTCATGAATTTTACTAATCTGCGCTTTCACTATTATTTAGTTCCATGTAAAGTTTATTAAAATTTTATTAATAGTCTGCTGTTGTACGTTCTCACAGTCAGAACTCGATGCCAATTCACGATAGAACAAAAAAATCTGCAATTGTCGTCCCTTGATGGACAATCAATACATAAAACATATTAGCAGAGTTTCTCCTTTGCTGCACCTTTAGTAAGTAAATAAATATCCCTTCAGTAAATATATAAACAAATAACTAAACTAACTCTATTAATACATTAAATAATATTATTTTTATAAAAAATACTAAATAATATGAATGAATAAAATAAATATATCCACTAAAAGGAAGAAAAAGAAGAAGAAGAGGAGGAGAGGAATGTCATGGGGAGGTCATGAAGAGCCTCAGGGATCATCTGGTAAATGTTGGGTCAATGAAAGACTCAGTTTGTTTCGGGCACCGGGACAGTCCCACTCCCTCGGGGCCTGAAAAGAAGGACTGGGAGACTGATCTGCTGAACTACATTTCCCATGAGCCACTGGGCAGAGTTTCAACTGGTTTGTCTGTGGCAGATCACCACGGCGATCCAACAAACCCAATTTGCCGTTTTCAGGAGAACCTGGTGTCTGACTGGACGATGAAGAAAATATTCTTAACACACGTCCCTCCCTCAGTGGGGCTAAACATTTACCTGAGGGGCTTTGGGAAAACTCTGGACCCTCACAAACCCCATCCAGCTCTTCATTAAGGTGGAGCAAACTTGTGGATTTGATCAGCAGACACTGTTCAACTCCAGTGGCCACTGCCTCTCATTCCTGCATACATCCCATTGCAAAAGTGTTGGCGTCCTGTATTTTTGGTTTTCTGAGTGAAAATGTATACACTACAGGCCAGAGGAAATACTTAAAACAAATGTAACTGACTGGTTTTCATTATTTTATATTCTGTATTCTGTAGAAACAACAAAATCTGTCAAAAGTGACCGACTTTCACTTTGTGTTGATCCTGAAGAAAGAAAAGTATCACTCAGTTCTTCAACATCGCACAGTTCCTCCTGGTTTACGGATCTCTGAACTAAATTTCCTTCTTCAGCAGGATCACGATCCCATTGTGTCTTGTCCTTGTATTTTAGTGCTTTTAGTGTTTAAACCCCCACCCACACAATTTAATTTCCACATGTATGAGTGTTTGTTTTCGTTCTCCGCACGTTGCTAATGCTAACCGATAATGCTAACGTTTTTTTAAGCTAGAAAGTTTTCTGATTATGATTATTTATTGACCTTTACATTTTCTTTAAGGGTAATGCATTACACAGAGTTTAACACAAAATTAAAGTGTTCTGGGAGCAGATTTGGGGGCATATTTAGGGTTTGCACTATAAAATCAGGCATTTTTAAGCTTTTTTTTAACAAAATCAATGCGTATTTTCACTGTACACAGGTGCTCTTGGAACGTAATCCCCACAAAAAGCAGGTCATAACTGTATTTGTATTAAAAGACTCTCAGTAGTGAACATTTTGTCTGATTAAGGCCATGCACATGGTTTTTACTTTGTTATGCGCAATGCAGTGTAGTGCACCTTTTGCCTAACAGGTTTGATAGATGGAATTTGCAGGCTATAAATCCTGTTAGTCCCATAGCCTAGCCCACTAGATAACGTAGCACAACTGAATTTACTCTAGAGGATTTTAAAAATGGGCATAGCTAGCCATGTTCTTATTCCTGCCTAGCCAGCTAGCTTACACAGCGTTTAGATTTATGGCATTTGGCAGACGCTCTTATCCATAGTGACTTACAGTCATTAGTTACAGGCACAGTCTCACACTGATTAGTTACAGAGACAGTCTTACAGTCATTTGTTACAGAGACAGTCTTACAGTCATTAGTTACAGGCACAGTCTCACAGTGATTAGTTACAGAGACAGTCTTACAGTCATTAGTTACAAGCACAGTCTCACAGTGATTAGTTACAGAGACAGTCCCCCTGGAGACACTGAGGATTGAGTGTCTTGCTCAGAACACAACAGTAGAAACAGAGGGTTGGGGGTGGGGCTTGGGGGTTGAACCTGCATCTTTGTGGTCATCAGGTTCACAGGCAAGTGTTTTACCCACCAGGCTTCTAACACCCTAACATCATGGCTAACTTTACTCTGAAGGAGTTGTGCTAGCAGGCTAACTCAACATTGCACCCCAATGTAGCTTGTAATTCTATGAGATATGCTAATGGTACTAAGTGAAAACATGTGCATGCCCTCAACTGAAGATATTTTAAAGGACAATTTTTATCTATTTACATAAAAAAACTTAAATTTAGTGAAAAAAGTAAAAACACAGACACACTTTATCTGATTAAGTCTATGCGCGTGGGCCCAAGCGTCATTGTTTTATCTCAGCCGGGTCTTTAACCTCGTTATGCAATGCAGTGCAGTGCACCTTTTACCTAACAGGGTTGATAGCACAAGCAGAGCGGCGATGTGTGTGTGTGTGTGGCAGTGTTTTAGCTCTAGCCTGTGTTTTTAAGTGGCAGCTTCGTCCTCAGAGCTGCTGGAACGCCCTGTGTTGGCTAAATCCAGAACAGACCACGCCCCGCGGCCACTGGTCTGGGATCAGAGCCCTGTTGACTCACAAACATCCCTTCATATCTCTTCACCAAGTGAGCAGCAGAGACAGACGTGTTTATCTGGCCTCTGATCTCTCAGTTGCCCCTGGACTGCTGTATTAGTAGCAAAATTATAAATGATTACAGATAATGTAATGCATGCACAGAGTGACTTTTAATCAGGTTAGGTTAATCAGGGCATTCTGGGATTCTGGAATCATACAGGAATTATGAATGCACACAGTAATCCTAGACTGTTAAGGGTTATACGAATTCTGGACTGATGTCGACATCTGATATTTCCCACATACGTCTGCTGACATCCACCCATTTATTGTGAAAACTGGACCAACACCCACCTAGATGATTGTGTAATTTAAGTTTTTTCCCCCAAAATGTCATATGTATTAATAGAAACACTTTGTTGGATTTAAGTCAAAAACATGTATTTTATTCAGAGGTGGTCAAACATCTGTGCACAACTGCGTACATGTCACTCGTGTTGCGTTATAAATTCACAAATAAACACAGTTTTTTATTTTTTAATCTTCCAGAGGACAATAAATATGAAAACAATTTCATATACAGTCTCAGTTCTGATCCTGAATCTGCAGCTGGAGGGTAGGGAAGCTCCCCAAGCTCAGGCTGGTGGTTTGTTTGGTCTATTTTCGGAGTATTTTCGCTAATTGCTCGGCCCAGGGAGGAGCAGCGGTGATGCTCAGACTCTTATGTAACCACAGCCTCTTTACTGCAGACACACCCCCACCTGTATGGAGTGTCTCCTCACACCTCACCCACTAATGAACTAATGAACCAACTAATTAACAGTTATCAGACCCTTCCTGAAGAGAACTGAGCGTCAGCACCAGGACTGAGAGCCCCTGATTTACACAGTTTAAACAGCTTTCCTACATTACACGACCCCCCCCCTCCCCCGCAGGTGAAATGAATAACACGGATGACCTCACAACAATGAATGGTGGGAGATTAAACCAGTCTATGAAGAAGGCGAAGTGGTGCAGGCAGTGTGATGCTCTGGGTGATGTTCTGGCGGAGAACCTTCATGTGGATGTTACTTTAGCACCTAATCACTGCAGACCAAGTTCAGCCCTTCATGAAGACGCTGTTGCTAATGGCAGTTCAGCACTGCAAACACTGTTCAGGAACCGTTTGAGGAACATCAAGATATTGACTCAGCCTCCAAATTCTGCAGGCTTCAATCTCATCAAGCAGCTGTGGAACACCCTGGACAAACCAGTCCAGTCCATGAACAGAACTTCAGCCAATCACACATCAGCAAGAAATGGAACAGCCAGTCCTGTAACAGTACTGGGTTATGATGGCAGGACTCACAGTAGAGAAACAGAACTGTTTTCCACACTCTCTATTTGAATTTTTCGTTTATAATTGCCAGGGACAATTCAGTAGTCACTGGATATTGGTAGGGGCGTGTCTTTACTATCCCTGCACAATTCCCTTGCTGCTATCGTCCTGGTGCAGAAACCAGAGCAGAGTTTATTTGGAGCCCCTGTCTCGACTAGGCAGGTTTAAACCTCATATTAGAGCATATTAGTAAGACCTGATTTTAGTAAATATAATCGTTGTAAATCAGTCTAAAACTGGTATTTGTTCTCCTACATGTTTAGTCCGCTCTCCGGACCCCTTCCCTCTGCTAGTTTTCCCCACCCACTTGTGGGCGGAGACTATCCTGAAACTTCTCCTGGGTTCAAAGATCTTGCGTTTTTTTCTGTTTGTTTCTAAAACCTAAAATAAAAGAAATGTGTTCTTTATGTTCATTTGCCAGTAAAGCCGTTTATAAACCCCAGTAGTGTTTTTTTAGTATTACATTCTGTTAAATTACAAGAACCCCAACTAAAGCTCAGCATGACGTCTGACACCCGGGGGAAGCATCAACACAAACCCCGGGGAACTTCCATATAAGGAGCTGCTTTGCCATATAACGCTAACGATAATTGAGCATGTGATTTGCTTCCAGCACATGTTGTAAGGGTTAATGTTATGGCTTTCAATTTTTATTACAATCTTCACCAAGAAGGGTGAAAACGAGCTGCTACATCTGTTGCTCTGCCCTTGACACCAGAAAGCAGTGGAGTGGAGATCACGGCGTTCATGTTCTGACTACGTGCCCAGGCATTTCAATGCTGCATGTCACCAAAGAACATCTAGTTCTGCTGGTAATGTGGATGGGGGGGCTTGTTCCATCATCTCAAACAGCTCAGAGGAACGGGATGAAAGCGATATGTCATTATCGATTGTCTGGAGAGGGCCGGGGGGAGGGGGAGGGATGGATGAAAAGCAATTTATCCAAACAGAAGCATGTCAGAAAGCCTCTGAGGGACATTGTTCTGGCGAGGCCCTGCTCACGTTGAGTACAATAAGCCTTGTTAGCGATTAGCCGTGTTTTTATTTTCCCCTCTTCAACACAGCCTCCGACTTGTGTACGGCGCCTCCGTTAGAATATTAATTAAGAGCGATTTTACACTCCATTTACATGTGCGACAGTCACAGAAGCTGAGTGGGAGAGATGGCTTCACACCGAGGAGTGACTACTTTCGCCTCTGGGTCTGGCCAAGTGGCTCCTCTGCGGTTCGTTGTGTTGAAAAGTGACCGATCGTGACGGCTCCTTTTCTGCATTCATGTCACATCATTTATTATTATAACATTTACAGTGGTGATGAATGGAACCAGACGTCTTCAACACAAATCCAAACGTTTTATTCACTATTGCCCCCCACTGAAGCTCCACGTGTCTTTATATGGATTATGATAAAATATTAAATCCGAACTTAATCAGTTTTGGGACTTTTCTGTCACATGCTAAAAGCTTCTCCAAACTCTGATAGAACAACACATCAGCTGTCATGGAACACATTTTCGTGATGAGGTTTTAGAGGCAGATGGATGTGGTTCCATTCACCTCCACTGTGAACAGCTCTGACTTGTACTGTCCGTGGAATTCTCCTTAAAAGTACAGAATAAATAAAGAAGCAAGCAAACAAATGAAAGACCACCTTTAAAGACAACAACAGACCACATATCACATGAGAGCAGATGACAAAAGCTCCTATTAATACTTCCCCCAGTGTATGGTTATATTAGGAGCGTGTCGAGATGGAGTGATAAACGCAACGTCGCCACGCCTAATCTTAGCATGCTAATGCCATAAGCTGAAAATAACACGGCTAAGAATAGCTGACCCACAGAGTTAGCAACACGGCTGCTGCCATCTGACCATGTTCTGCAGCTCTGTGTGTCTCCTGAAAACTCTTAAGCTAAACTAATATTCATTAGACCGTCAATGTGAGGATTTGAGGGTCTGCGGGAGTCCCAGGATGCCCCCACAACCCCCAACACCCCCAGCCCTGACCCCCCCTCTCCCTCCGTCCTACTGCCCCGGATCATCAGTCCCACAACAGGTTGCTCCAGTCTGCTGAGGCTCATCGGAGATGACGGCTCTTTTCTTCTGCGGAGATTCCCCCTCGAGACTACGCACTGTATCTGCACAGTGTGAAACCACATGATTTATATATGGCTTGCATAACCGTTTTCAGTTTTGTTGTGTAACAACAGAAGATCAAAAAAGGGCTTCTGGAGACACTTTGGAAATACTGAGAGAGATGTTGCAAAAAGATGTTGCAAAATATATATATATATATATATATATATATATACATGTATTAGGGATGCACCAATTGATTGGCCAGTGATCGGAAACGGACGATTTTTGGCCTGATCGGCCTGATCAGATATATATTTATCGGTACTTATATTATATACACACACAAATATATATATATGTGTATAGATATAGATAGATAGATTAAGTATGTTGTAAGAAAGGGATATTCAAGAGTCATAATATTATTTTTATAAATATTGTAGATGATGCAAGATGTGTGTGCAAAGAGGTGTCTAAGAGGTGTCTTAATAAATAAATAAGCAAATAAGTAAATACATAGAAGAATAAAATAAGATGTGTAAATACGATCTACGTAGTGCAGATCTACATATAAGATCTAATTTATATATATATGTTCACAAACAAGCCCATTCCAGTTAGTGCAGGTTTCCTCCCTTTCAATAATGCTCACAAAAGCCTACTGAACTCTAATGCTCATAGAGACGCTGCAATTTAGTGAATTATGCAGAAGAAAATATACTGAGAAAAATAAAGACACGCTCGAGAGCTTTCCAAAATAAATAAACAAACAAATACATAAATAAAAGAATGTTACAAGAAGACTGAAGATAAGGCGGACCCCTCGGGGCCCGAAATGACTCAGCTGGCCGCAAAGTTCCACACACACCCGAGCTACCCTGAGAGGGAAGTGGGTTTTTGTTTTTTTCATTGAGGATTTCCCAGAACAGCGAGCTCTAACAGCCACAGGATATGAGCCAACATCTCTAAGGCCCAAAATAAATAAAGAATATATAAAAAACCCAAGAAAGGTTTCATTTTGGAGCCCCAAATGTCATGGGACCTAAAACACAAAGGGGCTTGAAATGTGATTAAAGCAGTGGGAACCGTGATGTACTGCTTATCTATATCTCCTCATCATTATTAAACATCATCGTGTGACAATACACCGATGTGTCGACCACCTCTAGAAAGATTCTGTCCGAATTCAGAATAATCCGTCAAAGTCTGAACAGGGCAGTAAACAAGTTCACGCCCAATCACACAACACAGACACCATTTCAGCAGCCATTTACCATAAGGTCAGCTCCTTGTTTCCATTTGTCCATTCCACCTAAGGGGCACTGTTATATTCTGGTGCAACAGGTGGAACAGAAAAATTCCCAACGAGGAGCCGATCTGAGGATGGTGAATGTAATTGTGTTCATGTGGTACGAATAGAGACCTCATCGAACCTTAATAAACTAATAAATACTGATTGGATAAATAACTACACATTCTACATGTAGCTACATTGAGCTACATGAGGCACCAACAAGCCATAATTTAATAAATATATGAATGAATAAATATTCTAAGTATTGCCATGTTGAGTGAAAGATAGATAGATAGATAGATAGATAGATAGATAGATAGATAAATAAATAAATAAATAAATAAATAAATGAATAAAGCGGGGAAATATAAGTATTGCAGTAGCAACCTGGGATGTACCGCATATCTATATCTCTTCATCACTGAAAACTCTCACAGTGCAGCAATATACCGATGCTTCTGTCCGGGTTCAGAAAAGTCAGACAAAGTCAGGACAGTGCAGCAAACGAGTTCATGCCTGTTTGCCCCATATAAACACCACCTCAGCAGCGTTTCACCATCCTTATTCCTGCGGCGCAAGAATATAACCGTGCCCCATTTAAGGTGGAACAACTGTCAACGTGGAGCCCCTGTCTGAAGTTTAAAGGGGGCTTTGATGAGAGAGAGAGAGGAGAAGGAGTGTACCTGAATTGTTGACGTTGTGCATGCCGCCGGGGTGTGCGCTCGGGGGCGGTGTGTGCTTGCCGACGCCGTCCGTAGAGAAGCCCTCGTAAATGGTCTGCAGCATCTAGTCCAGCCGGCGGCTCATCTGCCGCCTGCAGTGCTCTTCCTGTTACACACGCTCTCTCTCGCCACCCCTCCCTCTTGTTCTCTCTCTCTCGCTCTCTCTCTCTCTCCCTCTCCCTCTCTGTCTCTCTCTCTCTAGCGCGCTCACACACACTCTCTCTCTCTCTTTCTGTCTCTATCTCGGGCGTCCAATTCCACTGACGATGCCCTGACTATAGTATTTTAAAGCTTTCTTGCTCTGATACAGCCACAGTGACTATGTCTTTCTTTTTGTGTATTTCTCTCTCTCTCTCTCTCTCTCTCTCTCTCTCCCGCTCGCTTTCTGTCCCTCCCTCTCTCTTTCTATCTGTCTCTGTCTCCGTCGTCCGATTTCCCGACTACACTGACGACCCACTGACTATAGTGTCTGTCTAGCTCTAGTAGAACCACACTGACTATGTTCTCGTCTCTCTCTCTCTCTCTCTCTCTCTCTCTCTCTCTCTCTCTCTCTCTCTCTCTCCCTCTCATTTGCATGTGAATAAACAGCAGCGTGGCCCACAGGTGACAGGAATAGAACAATGGCCGGCCCCGGCTATAAATAGGTCAGGCGCGGCACGGGGATTGGAGCGGCATTGATGCGTTTAAAAATACCCCACCGACCCACCAAACACAGCTGTGGCCCTCGCACTCTGCCAGAAGGCATGTCTCTCTCTCTCTCTCTCTCTCTCTCTCTCTCTCTCTCTCTCTCTCTCTCT
>JBBIGB010305159.1:0-11186 GCA_037577075.1 Alestopetersius hilgendorfi | reverse complement strand
CTGGAGAGAGAGAGAGAGAGAGAGGGAGAGAGAGAGAGGGAGAGGGAGAGGGAGAGGGGGAGGCAGAGAGGGGGGGAGCGACAGAGTTAGGGAGAGAGAGAGAGGTACATCATAAGAGGCTTATGTAACAATATGGTATAGACATCATTCTTAAGATGAGAGAGTAAGAAGTGATCAAATCGTGAGTTCTCCTCAAGGATAGATGCTCTATAGTTTTTGATAAGATGAGTGCGTAGAAGTACAGCAGACATGTGATATAAGTGTTGTGTTTATGAAGCTCTCTTGAATAGCATGGGGTTATGGTTATAAAGGGCATCATTATGTCATAAGAATGAGTGAGAATATAGACCAACGGGGAGAATGAAAATACAGACAAAATAAAAAAGGATGCGTCTTCCCACACACACAGACCTACTTAAGATATTGTTATTGTCTGAATAAAACCTTTCATCTCCAAACATTAACTTCACAGGAGAAGGAAATAGTTATCTTGGCTTTTTACATGAGTTATTACAGCACAGTTTTATTGTGAGTCGTTTTGGACCACTTGTATTGATCAGTTCGTCATAGAAAATGTTGACACAGTCTCAGAGGCAGACAGAGTTTTCGAATTATGTAAACACATAAAACAGACAGATTTGGATATATTTGGTTTGGTTTTGACAGAATGACAGGTTTACCTTAATGTAAGGTTTCAGCTCATTTGAGTTATGCATGCAAGCTTTACAGAAATTTGATCTTTTAACGTAGGAACTGAAACAAATTTTGTTTATGTCTGCATAGAGATTGTTCTATTAAATGTGGACTTTATGCATAATACACTTTATAGTTGCACTTTGTGTTAGGAAAAGGAAAGAATTAGAAAAGAACTTTTTTAAAAAATATGGTTCTGATATGGACTTCTGGGTTCATTCGATTACACACTAAGTACCATTCAATGTAGCCTTTCACATCCTTACAAAATCATTTGAAATTAAAAACACATTCAAAACCACGGGGGCCTAATCTGCTCCTAGGGGGCACAGTTTTGTGATTTCCCTGCTCAAATACACCTGGTTCAAGTAACCTGTTAATTATCAGGTTTACTAAGAGTGTTAATTATAACTGCTCCTAGAAATCTGAATACAGCGTTGTTCTACTGTGGTAACTATTTTCAAATTATTATTACAATGAAAAAATGTATTACTAAAATGACATTATTGACTTGTTAGATTATAGAGACAAGCTAAAAGCTATCTACAGTCTTTTGGGTCCTTTTCTCAGGCAAAAAAAATAGGTTTCCGGTGTTTATGCTGAATAAAGATAAAATCACTTGATCGCTGAGGTGATAGTTATGCTCTCAAAGAACCAACGTTTAAAGCAACTTGCACAGCACAGTTTGGTAGCTCCCCTCCATGAACACTAAATTCTTCCCAGCTTCAACCAGGAAGGGTTTCAATCAGAACCTTTCATTCTAGAGACTACTGTGGCTTGCCTGTGCGAGGAGAGCACACTTGTTTACAATATTTTATAATGATTTTTAGCCGGATTGTCCTTTTAAGTGGTTATGAAATTAGCCAGCCTCAGCACAACCAAAAGCACCACCGCAGACATTCATTATTTTTGAGTCATTTATTCCAACTAAGGTAACAGAGGAATGAAACTTAACTCAGTATTCGTAGTGCATGAGGTGGACCCAGGGCAGATCCAGTGAGAATATAGACATTCTGCACAGAGAGGACCCTGGCCTTCCTGGCTGTGGGTCAAAGCAGTGACCTTTTGCTGTGAGGCAACAGCACTGACCGCTGTGCCACCGTGCCGCCCCCCATTCACAAGAGAGAGCTTTTACTTTGCACCACTGCTGCGCCACCACGGCATCCACCAATATATATTCACAAGTCAAAAGAAAATTCTGCCTTCCCTCTCCATTTACTTCACAGTACAGCCATAGGCATATCCACACAAGCGAGACTGTTTTGTTCACACCTTTCTCTGTCTTTCACACTTTCACTTCACCTTCACATTAGTCTTATATCAGCCCTTTCTTTATACACACACACACACACACACACACACACACACACACACACACTCACACATACAGACACACAGGGTGTGAAGTGCCTCCAGTAAGTCCATACCTGCCATTTATTAGCCCCTTACCCATGTGTCAGTACTTTCTCACACAGCAGCCTGATGCTGTGTTTCCATGGCAACATCCCAGGTGGTGTCCTCTGCTAATGCCATGTAGCCCCCCTTCAGAGACTTAGCAATGCGGTCACACTCTCAGCCTTTGGACACAGGCTGTTTGAGACTGGACTGAGGCTAAAAACAAATATTAAAGCGGTTCTATACTTAGTTTGAGAGGCCAAAAATGAGTTCTCTTTAAGTGGGCTACAGACCGAATCGAATTATGATGTCAAATTAGGAGTTCTTAAAAAGGTACGATGGTCATTGAACCTAACAACAAAAGAGGGCAGGTGCTAGTGTTCAAATAATATAAATCCTGTTCCTCTATAGGCAGTATTTCCCATCTGTATTTCTTTGTAGTGTTTAGTATTCCTCTTTAGAGTGTTGGAAGGCAATTAGACCAGCATATATATTTTTTTCCTCTTTTTCTGAGTTAATGCATATTGTCGTTTCTCTTAGTCTCTAACATGGTCAGCCACATGAACAAAACAATTGTCATTGACACAAATGTTGTAGTACATTGAACAAACAAATCCCTTTGAAATGAATGATAACTCATGTTAATGGCTCTCTCATGGAGTACCTTCATGACTGGTTTGGCTCGGTTTACCTCAAGTCGAGTCAAGTCAGGTAGTCAGGAACCCATTAATATTGCCTTTTCAAGCATCTACACAGTGAAATGAGACAACAAAATGCAAAAAGTACCAAACTTTACTAGGCATTATAGTACAGCACAATACAGTGCAGCCAATGAAAGCAGAAACTGAGAGTGAATGCAGTGTTATCTTAGCTTTATTCTAGCCACATAATTTAAATATGCAACAATGCACAGATTTATGAGGTAGGAATAACAATAAGTTGTGCATAGAAAGCACTGATGTAGCAGTAACAGGATGAAAATCTGTAACCATAAATAAACAAAGGAAGAGTCTTCAGGTCTCCAATTTCATGCCAGAGGACCATAAAAGCTGGAGCTGCTACTATTAGTCCAGTTCACAGGGAGTTTATCAGCAGATTTAGAGGTAGACTGCAGATATACTTCATTGCTGTGTATCTGCTGGCACTGCTCAGGCCTTGCCAGGCAGGAGCAAATTGAGATATGTAGATGACAGTTTGAAGCTGTGACAGAGAGGCTGGTTTCATTTTAATCACTTTAAAAACTCTTCCTGGCCTACAGCATCACATGCAAACCAGAAGCAAAAGCCAGAGCATCCCTACTCACACTGGTCGGTGTCAGGTTGCTTTAAACTAGTTTCTTTTGGGGATTATGCCCATGGGTCTGTATAGAGCCAGTAAAATATACTTTATTAATGATGTATTTTGTAAAAGTTGTATATTTACACTATTGTTATTAAAGTATTCATTTGAGGTTTTGTGAAGCTTTGTAAAAACTGGCCTTCAGTGAAGAGTTACTGAAAATCTAAATGTACTTGTAAGAAAAAGAATGCAGTCACTAGATTTTTATCTCAGGTTTTACACGAAATGACGCGATTTTCATGACGTGTATCACCATTACATACAATGATGTATGGACTCGTTAAGTTTTATTCTTACCTTATATTTATATTGTTCTTTCTCTGTGTGACTGTGCAGTTGTAGCATAAGCAATTTCCTCCTTGATCAATAAAGATTTGTGATTCTGATTCGAAACACAGTTGCTGGGGTGCGTTAACACAGATCACACCTGGGATAAATGAGCACTCCCATTTCACCCAACACACATCTTTAAACTGTAAGAGAAAACTGAACATCTTGGAGGAAACTCACACAGAGCACAACTCCACATGCCTGGGACCCAGGCCACCCGGTCTGCAATTACACCCAGGACCTTCTCGCTGTGAGGTAACAGCACTAGCCACTGTGCCACCCTCATCTATCAGCAAAAAAGGCTCCCTCTGTATCAGATA
This sequence comes from Alestopetersius hilgendorfi, assembly GCA_037577075.1. Lineage (NCBI taxonomy): Eukaryota > Metazoa > Chordata > Actinopteri > Characiformes > Alestidae > Alestopetersius > Alestopetersius hilgendorfi. The sequence continues at coordinate 7,110 of JBBIGB010305159.1, read as the reverse complement.
AATATGCTATGTTCAACGAGCTCATCTGAAATGGTCTATCAGGTGCACGCACTGAAATGGCAGGACACTGTTTTGCATGAAAATCATTTTAATTAAAGAGGCCATTTGCCTGTATACCATTCCTGGAACTGAGCTCCAAACAGGTAATTTGGAAAATCGTCTGAGGCTGCTGAAAATAGAGAAATCTAGAGTATCTCTCCTGAGTAAGGGTTTGAGTGCAGCACTTTTAGGAGCAGTTTAGGATGCCCAGCGCTCTGATAATGAGGCGGTCCCACTGCTGGGCTATGCTGAAGCAGGTAGGCAGGCAGCCAGGTGGAGAAACCTACGGGCCGGCTAGACCCTAGAGGAAACACACACACACACACACACACACACACACAAACATACACACACACACACACACACACACACACACACACACACGCACACACACACACACACACAAACATATACACACACACACACACACACACACACACACACAAACATACACACACACACACACTCTATAGATTAATCTCTCATAAGGACTCCATTCCACACACAGGGCCTAAACTTAACCATAGCCTTTGAATCATTCTCGCTTCCCTACAGAAGTTCTCAGTGAATGGCTCTTTGGGGAGTTTCGTGAATGAAATTCAAAGTCTGTTGTTTAAGTTGTATAGTAGTTTTTGTTTGTTTTTGTAATTTTTGTTTTTGTAATTTTTGTAATGGATTAATGAACTTAGCACCTCACAATTAAAAAAAAAATGTTTCCTTATGTCGATTGTCAATACATTGTTGGAAATTGTTAGACTAGTAGTCCCAGACTTACATGAAAACTGTTGGCAAACTTTCTACAAGATTCTGTAGTACATTACTAGGCCCTTAAAAGCGATACAGAGAAGACATGTTAGACCCAGATGTGTGTTTGTTTATTTATTTATTTATGTATTTATTTTAATGTATATTTTCAAATGTTAGTTGTGACCTGTGTAGTTGTTATCCTAAGTGCTCTGCATGCTCACTGAAGAGGTGTTTCCTCAGTTTAAGGACAGCGAGGCAGTTCTAATGGTCAGGGGAAACTTGTACAACCACTTAGGTGCCAGAATAAGAATCTTGATGCATGTTTTTGACTTTTAAGAGGGTTTGGAGCAAGATGGGCTGTGTTTGATGCTCTAAAAGGACGAGCTGTGACCCGTGGTCTGATCATTGCTGATAGCTACGAAAAAAAAGTGGAACATTTGTGGATTTGCTTTCAAGTATTCAGGCTTTAAAGCTAAAGTGAGCAGCCATAGGAAGCCAGTGAAAGGTTCACAGTAATGGAGTGGTGTCTGAGAATTTCGGTGAATTGAAGACCAGATGATGCAGATGCTGCTACATTCTGAATCATTTATAGAGAGCTCTGGTGGTCTTCAGAGAAGGGTTAAGTTGCAATCGCCCAGTCTTAAGATGAGAAGTTACAGGATGAGGATCTGAGTAGCATCAGCCTGATTTTATAAAAAAATATACCAGTATTTTCATTAAACACCAATAATGTGAGATGAAAGTGAAACATTCTCATCTTAAATAACTCCTACATTCCTTCTGCTTCTGTTGTGGGAGTAGTAAGTGCCCTTTCAAAGGTCAGGTTATGGGAATGCCTCTCCTGGGATAATGATAGTGGTTTGTTCAGAGGGTATTACTGTTGTAAAATAATAAATGTACTTAATTTGTGCGCATTCCATTATTTGCTGTTTTAATTTATTCTCAATATATTAAAGTTAGTACATGAAACGTACCTGAAATGCAGGATGTGTGTAGGAAAAGTTGTCAAGAAAAAGTCGTCAAAGGTACACCCCCACACACCCCCGTGATGATGTAGTCTATTATTTCTGATGTACTGTCAAGTCCAATGGGAGCGGTCAATATCGATTGCACGTACACACACTGTCTACACATTCTCTCTCTCTCTCTCTCTCTCTCTCTCTCTCTCTCTCTCTCTCTCTCTCTCTCTCTCTCTCTCTCTCTCTCTCTAACACACAAAATATTTTCACAAAAGAAAACAACATAAGACCACAGGAAATTGCCCTCTTGACTTGGTACACTTCTATAAATTGTTTGTCTGGAGTGACTTGTTAAAAGCATCAGAGGCCCAGTGCAATGCAGGCATCCGTCAAGTTGAAAGTCCAGCCGGGTTGGCTTTCAAGACTTTTTTCCCTTTAAGTCGGTGGTCAAAAAGTTCTTTATTGTCATTCCCTCAGTATACAAGCATACAGTGAATTGAAATAACGTTCCTCCTGGGCCTCGGTGTAACATACAACATGGAGCTATGGCATTCAGCACTGCGGCACAATACAATACATTCCACCTCAGTAGAACACACAAAGAAGTGCAATGTAATAAATACAGTGTAAAAATATGCTGGGGACTATGAAAGGATAAATATAAAATATAAAGTAAACAAGTAGTGTAAAAATGCGATGTGTAGGTGTGCAGGGGTGAATGGCTGCATGGGAAGATGAATGAACAGCTTGAATCTCTGAGTTGCGAATGTGGACCGTCTGGAGAAGAAGATTGCCATGCGATAAAGTGTCTGTGCAAGTTAGTGTTAGTACAGCATTTATTAACATTAGACGCCTATACTTTTAACTGAATTGTTATACACTGATTTGCACTTCATAAGTACTGAAACCTTATTACATAATTCATTACATAGTTAGGTAATCAATTATATTTGGATTCAATTTATAGTATCTCACAGTAAAAACCTAGTTTGTCAGGACATCTGACAGGACAGACTGGTATGGTATTGCATGCTAAAGTCAATGTTATGCAGCGAGGTTCTATAACAAGTAGCATGTTATAGAATGCTTTCTTTTTGCAAAGCAATACTCTGCTAATAATAGTAGTAGTGGTAATAATAATAATAATAATAATAATAATAATAATAGTAATAATAATAATATCATCTTCATCACTATATACAAGCAAGGATATTTCCAAAACATGGTAGCACCTTTATTTTTTGTGCTAGAAATTTGACTCGCTAAAAACTGCTATGATTTCATGGTCATAAGGAGAGAACTGGGGATGGGAAGTTCTGAGCCGTGTAATTTGATGTACCTCAACAATATTTACAAGGAAATCTCCCTATTTTCAGCAAGAAAATTGAGAATAATGTGGTGCTGAAAGAAATATGCTGCTTCTTCCATTTTGAAGTGTTATTGATGGGAGAAATCATTCACATGAAAATCATCCTCCTAAAGACCCCCTTGGCCATCACTGGAAGTGTAAAGATTTTTTGATTGTCCTTGTTCATTATCCTCGTGGTCCAAAATACTGAAGAAATGGTTCAACTGAAAGAGTTTCACAAACGTTTTCCTCCTCAGAACAGATGTAAGGGTAACATACAGTCATAGTCCAAAGGTTGCCCCAACCAAGAAATAGTATTTTTCTTTTCTAATGAGAAAATTGACACACAAAATTAGATTGTCTTTTCTGAATTTGCACCCTGTAGAGAGTGTGTACTTTGTTCCCCCACAGAAAATAATAACAAAAAAAAGAATCTGGTACTATTCAAACTTTTGCTATAGCTAACAAGTGGCAGCTTATAACCATCATCATCAATCACCACACACTTGCCTTCGACCATGTCGAGTTGTAAAGGATTGCTTTTGTGGTTCCTGACTCTGAACGACATGTTGTCTACAGCAATGGAGAAAACGATGCTCACAAGATGTAAAAGTATAATAGCTGTGGCTTTTGTTTGTGCCATTTTTAGCTCATTCGCTACATTAGCTTCACAGCTTCCGTTCAAAAATAATGAACCAAACGGGGTTTGACTGATCAGTCACATTTAGGATAAAAGGAACAATCTGGACATTAGATTGTTTTCCTTTATTATTCCTTTAAGTCTCACTACCCTATTAGCATGGTCTCTAGCTTGTCCTTGCAGGTCTATTACCGAATCCCTCATTTGTGTAAATGTGCGTCTGCATACATTTGCAGGGTCACGTCACAAACATTCCATGTGCTCAAAACTCCCAGAGGGCTCTGAGTTTTTTCTCTCTCTCTCTCTCTCTCTCTCTCTCTCTCTCTTTCTCTCTCTCTCTCTCTCTCTCTCCCTCTCTCCCTCTCTCTTTCTTTTGTTCTCTCTTTCTCTACCTCTCTCTCTCTCTCTCTCTCTTTCTCTCTCTCTCTCTCTCTCTCTCTCTCTCTCTCTCTCTCCCTCCCTCTCTCCCTCCCTCCCTCCCTCCCTCCATTTCCTCATTCTCCTGTAGGCGTGAGACCCATGGCAGTCTGTGGCGAGCAGGACCTCTTATCCTGATGCCCGCTGTCCGGCGGCTCATAAAAGAGTCCATTTCATCTCTGCTTCATCAGGTGATAGAGAGCAGTAAAGACTGTGGGGAGGGCCGTGGCTCACAGCTGCCATTTGGAAGAGACACAAAGCCATTTCTGTCTGCTAGGAGCTCACGAACAAATGACAGTCACTCAGTGCTGTCTAATACTCCAATATGAACCACAGAATATGAACAAATGAATGTCAACGGACCTGCAAATTCTAATCTTTTATGCACAAGTAGGGTTGGGCTCTACTGGAATCCAATATTGAAATATTTTTCCCAAATATATCACACCCAATAAAGCTATAAAAATGTCTCTGGGTGGCCTAGTTACTCAAAGTAACCTTCACAGAAATATTACTATGTGACTCTATATACCATAAATGCCATATATACTCACTGATGCCTTTATTAGGTACACCTACCTTATTTACACTCAGTGTCCATTTTATCAGGCTCATTTATTATATTGATGCTCTTTAATCTGCCTGTCCTCTATGTTATTTGTTAAAAACCCATTTCCCCTGTTTATCAATGGTCAGCAGCCTAATAGGGCCACCAGTGAGCGGTTAGCATGTGGGTAGTGGACCATTGTCAGCGTGGTTAACTAAATTGTCTACCAGTAAATCTAAATTGATAAATCTATTAATGGTGGAAAAACAGAAAATTATTTTTTGAAGTGGTTAAAAAGAAATTAGATTGAGATTTCAGACATAAAGCATCTGTAGCTGATTTGGGGGAAAGTGAAGAAGTTGTCAGATGTATGTCATGGAAACATGATTATAGTCAATAGCCGGTTCTGTCATCACAAGTTAATGTAATCAGTTCATTTACATGATTGTTATTAGTGGTCTTTTCTGTCAGTTTTGACATTAAATCTGTCTTCTGATTGTTTTCTGACAAAGATGAAATTCCAAGCAAAACTTGTAGACTAGCCAAATTAACTGATGACACCCCTTGTCTGACATCAAGACCCCTTCCTGTCCTTTTTCACCGTATGCTGGGAGCAGCTGCCTTCTGTTCTTAATGCTGGACGAGAGAACAGACTTATGAAACACTTTACTGCAGGTTTTCATTCCAATCTCACAGCTTCACACCTCAATCCACTTCATTCTATTCACTCGGTCTCAGTCTTCAAACAGGTGCTTGTTTGAGATGAAAACCTGGGGCCACTCTGATCTATTGCAGATAAGATTCAACACACAGCTTTATGGCCAAGAGTCAAATTTGGACACATACTTCTCAAACTACTGAGCCTTCCTATCTAACATCACTGACCGACGCCGCTAAACTGATTAGTATATCAGTATTCAAATTTTTTAGCTGGTTAGTTAAGTGCAGATATAGGCTAAACATCATCATCATGCAAGTTTGTCAAATTTAGTAGAACCTTATTAACACTGAACTATATAAACAGATGATGGCTTGGTTTGGAACCACTTTGGATTTCACTGGGTAAATAGCAGCCTGTAGTCTATGCTCTGTGGTTATGTGGAAAGTCACTACAGTTAAATGCACTTCAAGAAGACTGTACTTTTAGTTCTTTCAAATTCACACAAATGAAAGGTTCTGACACTCCTCCCTTGTGTGCTTTGGCTCAGTAGAACCCCTAGCTGTGACACCTTTTCTTAAGCACAAAGCCATGCAGTCTTCATAGGCAAACACTGACAAGATAATGGCTCATATTGAACAGGGCAGTGATTTTAGACATGGCATAGGTTGTTATTTCGCATGAGTCACTTCATGAAAATATCTGCCCTAATCAATAGAAATCGAAGCCTCTGGTTTCAACAGCAGCTCAGCCACAAAGCACAAGCCCTTGCAAACCCACAAAGTGGGGCTGCAGAGTGCTAATGCATGTGGCACATAAACACCCCTGATGTTTTGTTGCATCAGTCATTACAGTTTCAAACTGGCTCTGGAAGCAACATCAGCACAATAAATGTTAAATGGGTTTCCATGGCAAAGTAGCTGCACACAAGCCTAAAATTACAATGTCCAGTGCCAAGTATTGTCCACACTGGTTTGAAATATGGTTCCATTAGACTTTAAGAACTGGACACTTGTTATCTGGAGTAATGAATCACACTTCACTACAGCAAATGTCAGGCGAACACTACCTACACAAATGCACAGTGCCAATAGTAAAGTGTAGTGGTGGAGAGATAATGGAGGGTTTTTTTTTTTTTGCTTTTTTATAAAAAAATGATGTATGATGTATTGATCCTAGAAGAAATGGGTTGACTCCTCTGCATTTAACCCGGCGGAGGGCTGCCAACAATGGTGCACAGGGAGCAGTGTGCTTGGACGGTACCTTGCTCAAAGGTACCTCAGTGGTGCCACGGCCAGTCCTGGGATTCGAACCAACATACTTCCAATCAGAGGGGCAACTCCCTAACAACCAGGCCATCAGTTGTTTAATAGTTCCAGTGAAGGGCAATGTCAGAGCTATGACAAACTTGATGTCAACCAGTGAGAAAGATTCAAAATGATCATGGTTTTGCATATAACGCGATAAAGACATGGTTTGTCCATAAAGACATGGTGTGACGGAACTCCTGCTCAGATCCTTGACCTCAACTTCACTAAAGATCTTTTGAATGTATTGTAATGTCAAAATGCAAACCAGGCCTTCACAAATGCCCATAGACACTCTGTATTGATGAATGAATGGATGGAAGGATGGATGGATGGGGTCTTCAAAGGGAATTTTGTTGCAGTATTTGCATTACACACACACACACGCACGCACGCACACACACACACACACACACACACACACACACACACACACACACACACACAC
>JBBIGB010305124.1:0-11192 GCA_037577075.1 Alestopetersius hilgendorfi | reverse complement strand
TGATTTCACAGACGTGTGACTGACTTGAAGTTACATTGTGTTGTTTAAGTGTTCCCTTCATTTTTTTGAGCAGTATATATATAAATCAGCCACAAGACACACTGAATGTTGGCCATTAACATGTATTGCCTCTCTGATGTGTCAGTATTGATGGGTGTTTACCTAAGGCAAGTAAACATACACAGCATCTCTGATTTCATTATGAAACAAGCATATCGAGTTACTAAGTGTTTTAAGAGCCAGGCCTTATGTCCCAGCAGGACACAGAGTCGACTCTATTATCCAATGGACTGTTGCAAGTGCACTGTACCCTAATACATACTTGAAGGGATTTTGTCAGGGTTGTGGAATGTGGTAGGAGGTGGAAGTGGCCTAGTGGTACAACAAAATGTCATAGGTTCGCTAGATCAAATGCCAAAAACATGCAGGTTCGAACACGCAGGTTGATTACATACCTGAAGAAGGAATAAATTTCCCAATCGTAATAAAAAATCCTTTTCTCCAAAAATGTCGTCATCTAAATAGGAATCTTTACCAAATCAGTACAAAGTTCTCACTTCTTTTGAGTTATAGTTTGGTGACTCTCTCAAGTTTGTAGCTTCATTGTAGTATCATATTTACATGGTTATATTTCCTTTAGACCTTTTCCATCATCTTTTCTTTGATAAGCTTGCTTTCAATCTCTTTCAGCCTCTTTTAAAAGCAATCTACTTGTTGACATATCAGACTACTTCAGTAGAGTCTGTTTCCAGTCAACAGGATTTCTCACATTATGCTGTTTAAGGGGCACATGGAGTGATGCAGTCCAGAGAGACATCTTGCAAATTCCATCCTCCCCTTAGTAAAATTATGTATTGGGCCCTAACTAATTAAGGCCAACCCCAGACACTGGAGTAACTGATTGGCATTCTTGAGTAAGCTGTGACAGCACTCTGTGATCACGTTGAGTATACTCGCATTGGCTTTAGAAACAAAAATCTTGTTTTGTCATTGATTCTTGTGCGAGACAATAAAATAGAGGATTATGTTTCCTATCACCTACACACTTTGTGTGTGTTTTAAAGTGTCAGAATGAATTTTTAAGAATACGTGCAGCGTTCCAACTTCTGAGGTCCACTTGCTTGCAAAATTATAGGCGATTCTAGACATTTGAGAGGATTTAGTCTTTGCGCTGCCTAGGGAGTGCAAATGGGTTTGAATCATGGGCCGGTATAATGCATGTCATCCCTGACAACTTCTAGGGTGTTATCAGCAGATGACCTTTTGGTCTGCAGGAGGAGGGTGTCAAAATTACTCACACATGAACAAAACCCCAGCCTGTACAAGCACAGCCATTGACAGAAGACAGAAAACACCCACCCAACATCCAACAAACATGTCCAAATTCTCACCTGTAATGCTTGGCCACTATTTCTGCATTTTATTCTCTGATGATTTCCAACGCTTGCTTTTCTTAGAGCGTGTCATTGTAATTTTAGGCTTTGATAGGTGTTCATGGGCTCAAAGTAGTAATATTTTTGTCTCTTACGCTTATTTTGACAGTACAAATCCATTTAGTGATTCCTTTATTTGGACAATATTTCTAACAGTCACATTTGAATCCTTTTTCCACAAATGGAATGATACACCCATTACCAAATTCATTTCCTCTCTCAGTGAACACAGTTGCCATTATGAGATCAAGGAAACCCAAGGGAAAAGTAGAACAAAAAAATTAAAGCATTACAGAAATTGCGGTATCACTAAAACAAATGACTGCTGTCAAAACGTGCTCTCCCTTGAGGGAATCATTAACGTTCTTGTTTGTCCTAACAAAATAGCTGTTGGTCAAGAATATGCAGTTTCATGGAAAACACCCATAACCGCTGCAGATACAGATTGAACATATGATCATTCCGACTTGATAGCTTCCTCTCAGAGACCGCATTCATGCAATGTGCACAACAAATAAAAGATTTCAAGGTGTTTACAGATCCCAAACAAAGACTACACATTCAGTGCTAAAAATAGCCAAGCTCCCTTCACGACATACAGCACTTGTGAGGTTACTAAGCGGCAAAAACATAACTTCGCCATGGTTACAGCCCTTAAGGATGCATGCCATAACAACTCCAACACATTCCCCAAAACTACCCAAACCCAAACCGCACAATGAGATGGAGTTCTAGCATGCAACTGCGTGAGGCTGGAACAGGATGTCCCAGTCAACTTCACGCTGTTTGGACACTTTGAAGAGCAGTGGAAACTTCCCCGATGCGTCCCGGGTTATCGGACGCATTGGCTCAGTGGTTCAGTTTTGCGTGGAACGTGTTACTGGACACAGAGATGTGATGAACTGTTATCTTAACGGGGAGATGGGTGGTATTTGGACACGGTCTGACAGCCTTTATTCTCCAAGCAGTTGCAATCTTCAAAAAATATGTTGCCTTTGGCTCTGCATGCTTAATTACGTGAGAATGTGCATATCCCTGGCTACTTCCACGTAAAACAAAATTGACCGGCCAGCGTTATCTACATGAAAGATGGATCTGAGGCAATCTGAACATTGCACTCCATCACCTCAAGTATCGAGAAGTATTCTCAGCTCAGACAGAGTCAACTGACGAAGCATCACCTAGTTGCTTTTGGATTAGATTCAGTTACAAAGGTGATGAAAAAATCCAACTGAAAGATCTTGTCCTTCCTGTGGTTGAACCACATAATCTGAAAAGCTCACAAAAGCATAGCCTGTTATTCAAATGTGCATTTCTCCAAAGCACGGCAGACTCAACATCATTTTCACTGTTGAACAGCATTCAGATCACATCTCGCTCTCTACTGTTTCAACGGTCTTGAGTCTTATTCCGTGTGTCTGCATTGACGTCATGAGGATATCCCATCAGATTGTGCCTGAATAAACCTTAGAGCGGATCCTCCGTCATTAAAAAATCATCAAAAGGAATTCCCCTTTTTCATTTAGACACACACACAATATCAAAGAGAAATATTAACAGATGACAAAGTGCTTTGAAAGTAGTATTGCAAAATGCATCTTACATTTATGTTTGGGTTTCACAAAGGTTGCTCCTACTTAAGTGTGCTACTTTGTGCATGCTAATAGTGCACACAGTATTAGATGTAAGAATATCAGTTTTCAGGTTTATTATCTGAGCACACAGTTAATAAATTGAAACTTGATATTTTGATGAATCTTACACACCGTGGCATTCGTTCAGTTTAGTGATCAGTTTACAAATGAAAACAAACACACTAGGATACCATTCAGAAAGAATCCTGAGGACCGATCACTACAACCTCATTAGCATATTAATATTGATTGCCCCTTCTGATTGCTCCTTGTGTATTAATTTTGATTGCTTTAAGTAAAAGTACTGCTTTGAGACTTATCATATTTTAATCTTCACAGATACAGTTGAAAGTACAACTTTTAAGTTACTGTAAGTAGATAAAAGGGCATTAAAAGGTTTATTGTGCTAGTGCTCATTTTCCTAACGTTCAGCCTTTTCTAACCAGGGTTGCAGAGGCTGCATGAGCCTATCCCAGCAGTCTTAGGGCCAGAGACAGAGAAATACCCTGGCGTTCACCACAGACGATTAATCCAATGGATTACTCTTACTGCAGGGTGAATTTTGACATCATCAGTATTACAAATAACACGCAAACACAGAGCTTCCTTCTCCTTCTCACAGCGACACAGCATGAGAGCTTTGACTGGTCTTGTATTGTTCAAAGACACTATCAGAGACACTGTAAGGGTCTTATCCTGGTTCCTAAAACAAGCAAATTTGCTAAATATCTGACTATTACCATGCTATTCTCCTCTGCCATCTTTTAAGTATTGGTATTTCCATTCCACTCCATTGCATTCTATTCCATTGCCTTTTACTGGGCAGGTATGCATTCTTTTATTGCTTCTATTTTATTTTTTACAATCCTGTAAAACTCATTGAATGATCTTTGCATATGACAATGTACTACATAACCAAACTTGAATTGACTTGACTTTTGTAAATTGTGTATTTTACTGTTACAGTTACAAGCCCTAATCTTTGTGCTTTAATTTAGAGCCCACCATACCCCTTGCTTACAGCTGACTTTTAAGCCACTGTTCTGGAATGCCCAGGTGCCTTAACCTCAAAAGCATGAGGTATACCCATGGATCTGGACAACTGTTGCAGCGAAGAAAGTGGTGCAGCAGCATCCTGGAAATGCAGTCCCATATAATATCTTAAATTCAGACCACCACCACCACCACCACCTTCAACACACAGGGGGCTCCCCAGGAATTCAGATGCCTAATGAAAAAATGGTTCAGGGTCAACAGGTTCATGGTCTTCTTCTTCTTCTGCCATGTGACCACCTTTTTCTTAGCCTCCATCTATTGCTAGCAAAAACAACTTTTAAAGGAATGGTAATTTTCACACAATGCTGGATTTCAACCCGCTCCACATATTTTAAAAAAGGATGATTATTTTTATGTACCCTTTTTTTGAAGGATGAAACAAGTAAATCAGGCTGAAACAAGTGGCCAGGAGTTTGGTGGTTTATCTCCACCTTGAATTAGTCAAAGATCCCTTGCTGAGGTATAAGACCACTCTTCCATGCAGAACATTTCAAGTTCTTGGCAACGGGTAACTCTAGGATTGTGACTAGTGCTCCACTAGTATAATTTGGCATAGATACAGCATTCCTTTAGCGAAGTCAACGCTCTGCTATCTACAGTTCTCCTTATCGAATCCACCTAGCCCAGTGGAGACATTGAGATATAATTGGGACAAATGTACACTATATGGACAAAAGTATTGGGATGCTGGTCTAATACACAAACAGAGACTTTAATGCACACATAGACTTTCCACAAGATTTTGGAATATTTCTGTGGGTATTTGTGCCCATTCATTTTGTAACGCGTTGTCCAAAATGTCTTTGGATGCTCAAGCTTTAAGATCACCCTTCACTTTTACATATATATATACATATATGTAAAACCAGTCCAGTGGGTGAAATATAATGTGAAAGAATATGATTGTATTATTGCACTATATAAATATGATATAAACTTTAATCTGTGACAATAAAGTGCACAGTAAGGCAGCAAAAAGGTTTCATAGAAAGCAGCATTATTGGGATATAAGTTTCAGTGTGTATGTCAACAGTCCATGTGTGTGTTATTGTTCAGACATTTGAAATATGTGTGTTCAGACAGTCCATGTAAGTGACCTGTGTACAGAATGTTCAGTTATTTAACAGAGTTCACCTTTCTGATGGCCTGGGGGAAGAAGCTCATCTGGTTGTTCTGCGGTGCACACTGTGGTAATGTTTTCCAAAGGGCAGAAGCTCAAACAGTCCATGTGTTGGATGTGTGGGATCTTTTATGATCTTAATGGATCTGTTCTGGCAGCGTGAGTAGTGTAGTTCTCGAACAGATGGGAGTGAGGTCCCAATGATTTTCTCTGCCGTCCTCACCACTATTCGAAGTATCTTCTGTTCAGAGGCAGTGCAGCAACCATACCAGACTGAGATGCTGCTGGTCGGTATACATTCTATCGTGCCTCTGAAGTTCTGAGGACAGGCGAGGGGAGGTTTGCTCTTTTTAGCCATCGGAGAAAATTAAGTCTCTGTTGTGCCCTCTTGACATGAGAAGTGGTATTGTCAGGAGGGCAGAACAGCGACTTCATTTTCTCTGATGGCCAAAAAGAGCTCGCTAGAGAACAAAGAGGGGCCTAGGCCAAACCCTGAAAACCAGTTGTGTCCCAATACTTGATTTCTTTCTTATTGGTGTGCAAATAATTGGTGTGATGTTGGTGTTTTTCAGTGCACTGGGTTATGGGTTATGGGCATATTGTGTTCTGATGGATGTGCTAAGCGGCATATGGGACACACCCATACACACACACACACACACCTACACACACACACACACACACACACACACACACACACATATATATATAATTTGTTTGTGTTTGTGTGTGTGTGTGTGTGTGTGTGTGTGTGTGTGTGTGTGTGTGTGTGTGTATGTATGTGTGTTTATGTATGTGTGTATACCATAAGCAGCTCTGGACATGCATCAGAACACAATATCCATGTGTGAAGCTGAACTAAATAACACGTAATGCATGCATGTAACCATTTACACTGTTATATATAATATTAAAAAGCTTTTATATGAGGTCTGTGCTGAATCTCCAAAACGAGAAGCACTGGTTATTTTTATTTAGCACAATGTCCGATAGTGCTTTAATCATTCATTAATCAGTTCACACTTTAGGAGTGTAGGACAAGAAGAATAACTTTTAAGCAGACATTCTTTGATATACACCCACACCAGAGTCTATTACGTTTATTGGGTTTTTTTTAAGTATTAGAGGACTTAGCATGCATTATCGCCTCACGAGATGGTAGTTTATTGTGCTATTCTGCCTATATTACCATTAAAACAACACCAGGCATTTGCCAAAGCAGTAAAAAGAGTGAAAAAATGCTGGGCTTAACAGGAGCACACTTATTCATAATCAGCGTCATGGAAATGTCATGGAGACATTTGCGCTCATAAAGACCATAAAAGGTTGTACAAACAAAGTTAAGTGAGCCAAATCCGCATGTTTTACAGAGCTGGGTTTGGTGGTTAAGACATGGTTGAGGTCATTTGCATAGTCACGCTCTCTGTCGACAAGTGTATGCATGACAGATTGTGAACACATATCAATCAAAGCGTATATATGAATAAGTGCCTCTTTGAATTGTGAGAATGATCTCTCATTATGCTTTCAAGTTATATTCTTGTGAGTATGTGCATCTGTCCACAAGTCGGCAAGTTTGTTTGTCTGCCTGCGAGTAGGAATATAATACTGAACATCTGTACTTACAGGAAAGGCTCGGCAAAAATGTAATTTACAGAATTTTCCATTTATACCACATGCAGTTAATCAGTCACGGTAGCTTTGGGAATTTTGCTTCTTTAACGCCGGAGCTCCAGACATGGCTTGGCTGATTGACTAGTTAGGTAAAAAATTGTTTCAGTTTGATTTATTCACTGAACTATTCTTTTCAGACATCTGAAACAATTCCTTGTACGTTTGTTACATGTGTGAGAGCAATGGGAGCATTATCCTGCAAATGCTGGAAAGGTGTGTGCCAACTGAGCAGCCATTAAATCAATCTGTGAACAGCCTAGACTTGATGCCAAGATTTCTGTAAGGCTGTAGGAAATTAGGATGTTTTGAAACATTTTTTGATCTAGGACTTCTATGAATTGGAGCCATAAGATTCCTGGTACTGCTTAGTAGATAGATGATGTCCAGAAATAAAAAAAAAAAATTGAGCGGCAGTGTGTTTTCTGTCAGTAACAACAGAAGTCAGGTGGACAACTGTTATTTATTTAGCTGACTGTAAGCAGGTCACTGAAAACAAGAAGAAATTAAGCTCCTTACTGGGTTTGTAATATTCAAGGAATTTCCTAATTTTAAAGCTTTCCATGGGAATTAATGGGTATTTATGCTAATGTATAGGAATTAACAGGGAGATTCCCAAAAACTCCCCAAAACTGGGAGTTTTTGAACCTAAAATATAGATGGTAAAATATTTTGTAGCTTAATCAACGTTAATGCAAGTACAGTTGAGTATCTATGCTATTCCTCCATCAGTCATTAAAGAGGCTGAGTTATCATGATGCACGTGATGCTGTTTCTTCTGTTTATTCCACTTGTTCAGCTAATTATCTACATATCTGCATTTTATTAGTGCTTTTTTTACCCATTTTTATTCATGTTATTCAACAGAAAAATGCCACGCACAGCATCCAGTGTGTGAAGGCATTTCACACCAGCTAATGTTGATATTTCCAAAATTCTCGAACTAAGGTTGAAATTTACTTGAAATTTACCAGGAATCTTCTGCCCCCTTGCATCCCTACTTCATACATATGTATTTCAGTGTGAGGCACTAATTTCCGGCACACAGTTGCACCTACAGTACTTTACAATTTGGCCAAAATGGGTCACACAAAACATAATTTCTTAAAGAAGCAATATGCACTATTTTTTTTAATTCCCTATAACAATGAAACAGCAGGACACAACCTATTTTGTGTAATCATTTGAGAAAGATTTCTATATTCATACCAAATTCTCTGTGTGGATGTATAGCGTAGTGGATAACACAGCTGTTCTTTGAGCAACAGATATACCTGTCTGGCCCACGACACCTTATGCGAGAATCTTTACATTTGCCTACTTGGGCAGCTGGTAGCCTAGTGGTTAGGGCACTCGCCTTGTGATCAGGAAGTCGCGGGTTCGATTCCCAAGACCACTAGGCACCTCTGATATACCCTGAGCAAGGTATCGTGCCCTGCTCCCTGGGTGCTGCGTTCGTAGCTGCCCACTGGTGAATGGGTTAAATGCAGAGGAAGTATTTCGTGCTGTTCACACTGTGTGTTGTGGTGTGTTCATGTTTGACCGAATTTTCACTTACTTCTGAAACATGATGAACCTATAAGCTGCTCTTGATAACAGTGTGATCGTAACAGACTAAAGGGTTTTTTCATCAGCTGCCAAAAAAGGCTGATTAATCAATGTAAACTATGTAAACTAACTGAATACAAGTATGCATTTTTTCAATGAAGAAAAGAAAGGGTGTAGGGTAGGCATTTAACAGACTAGGCGAGGGGGGGGCGGTTGCTAACTGGATTCTGTCATCCCTTCTGATATCGTTTGACGGGGGGTGTGGCGACTTGCAAGGGGGGGAGCTATGCCTACGAATGCCTCCCACTGGTGGGACCAATAGATTTGTTCCACCTTCCCACTGTTTTCTTTGAGAGGCCTCAGGACTCAGGATCTGAAATATCAGTGCAGAATCACTGATGCTGTTGCTATGGGGCTCTAAGTGAACCTGTTTAAAAACATATAAGATGTAGGGTACCTATACATTGTGCTGGTTCATGTTCATGTCCCATTTTTTAAACCGCAATACTTATACAGTTTAGGGATTTTTATAATATTGCAATTTAAAAACACACACAAAATGTTTTAACTTTTGTATTATGTTAAAGTAAAAAAAAATCAAACTAAATGACACTATTTGTAGTAAAGAAATAACAGTATCTTTCTTTCTTCTCTCATTCACTACAAATGTAATCCTTTTTGTCCCTTCTTTCTCTCGCTCTCTCTCAACAGACCCCTCAGTTTCACTCAGGAGACTGCCATATCTTTAGATGAATTAAGATTACATTCCTCATGCTCTTGAATGTCTCAGCACTGTCTTTGCATGCCATGCCATAGAAACCACCAGAGTGAGGTACAGTTGCAAAACACAAATGGTCTCAAATAGATAAAGATTCAAAGCATTTCTCATATATTCAGTCATGTCAGCTGCTGTACACAATAACCTATATGTGTGTGGTTTGGCTGTAATGAAATTGGTGTTGCTTCACATTCCCATGGAAGCGGAAAGACGTGAGGGAGACTCCCTGCTATTTTCTGTGTGGGACTCCTTATTGATGCTAACTAATGAGAGCATGTGCTACTTGGCATTATTTTCAAGTGCAGGTCATTCAAAGCTATTTATGGAAATGGATTCGGCAGAAATAAACACTCTGTAAACTTTCTCCACTGTCCAGTTATCGTCGAGGAAATCCAGAGGAACCACTTTCCTTTTTCGAGTACCCGAACTTTTGTTTATTCATTAGTTTTATTACGGCAGAGCATGGTTCTTTTCACCATCTGGCCCACAGCAACAGAGGATTTAGATGTTTAGCTAAACTTAAATTTGGCCAGTTCATTCACCACATAAATGCTTATTTATCTCCATCCCAGGCCGCCAATAGAATCCTACTTGGCATTTGAAAGTTATCAGGCCTCTATTTCATTGCGCATTCCAGGCCCTACCCTCCTCTGCAGACCATCTGCCTGTGGAAACGTTAAGTCAAGGCAACAAGTTTGACTCCTTTTTTAAAGAAGATGTTTCGCTGTCCTCAAAGGCTTAGATAAGTGAGTTTCAGCTCAGCCCCGCCAAACGGCACCAGAGCTGGCTGGCATTAAGAGATTTGCGGCATTAGCCAATTACATGAGGTGGCACATATGGCTCTGGTGCTCGAGACGAGGCAGGAACTGAATTCATAAAAGTCATCTCACGTTCTGCTGCGGCTACTGGTTGTCATAGAGAAGCTACAACATCTTGCAACACTACCGCATATGTTATGGTGAAAAAAGGCTGAGAATCAACATCAATCTTCATACGCAAACATATCTGCGCAGTGAAAAATATTTACAGAGCAATACATTACCAGAGCCACTTTAGGGACTTAGAGATTATATGACGTTTGGTTCTGGCCTCCTTGTGATCAACAACAGAGCACAGAGGGAGAACGAGTCAAAGTATAAGAATAGAGGGAATGATTGAGGCGGTAGAAGGCAAACACAGAAACGCTTGGCAATACAACATGTTTAAGGTTCTTCACAGTACAAGAAGGACATCAATATTTAAAGAACATTGGAAGAAACACTTTCCACTGTAGTACTACAGCAGTAGTTACTAATTCCTTAGCTATGAAAATGAAATGAGAGAAAATCTGTTTTAAGATAAAATAAGATACTTCATCAGTCCCACAAGTGGGAATTTTGCATAAGAGCAGCAAAACAAAAGAATAAAAGCTATACAACACAACAAGATAAAATAGAAACTGCTTTTATAACCAATATAAAAATATAAATATAAACATTTGCATGTGTATGTAAATATGTGTATATATCACCTATATATTTATGGGTATATGTACATAGTGGAAATTTATGTATGTATGAACACTGTGGATATATATATACAGATACATATAGAAGTCTGCTCAGCAGGCATTGGCAAAACAGCAATAACATAACAAGACATAAAATTTAAATAATGTAAAAAAAAAACCACGTTGTTACAGAATATTGCACACAAGAGAAAAATATTGCACTGGAGAGAAATATTGCACAGAAAACAACATTCCACTTATCAGTTCTAGTACTGAATATTATCAAAGGTCTCTTAAGTTCCATTGGCAAGTCACTTTGGATTTAGCAGAATTTATGAAAAAATTCTGTTTAAGACTAGAGATGTTCCGATACCATTTTTCCCCTCCCGATACCGAGTACTGATCCGATAC
This sequence comes from Alestopetersius hilgendorfi, assembly GCA_037577075.1. Taxonomy (NCBI): domain Eukaryota; kingdom Metazoa; phylum Chordata; class Actinopteri; order Characiformes; family Alestidae; genus Alestopetersius; species Alestopetersius hilgendorfi. The sequence continues at coordinate 52 of JBBIGB010305124.1, read as the reverse complement.
CTGGGTGTGTATCTGTATATACAGCTGTAGATACTACTAGCCCTGTATTAAT
>JBBIGB010305049.1:0-11199 GCA_037577075.1 Alestopetersius hilgendorfi | reverse complement strand
GTGCTGGAGGTAGGATTCGAACCTGTGACCTCTTGGTCCGGAGGCAAGTATCCTACCCACTGAGCCCCTCCACCCCAATTAGTTATGGTCTATCGGAGAGATTATTGGGTTTCCTTCCACTAGAGTACATGTTTTTGATCTGTATTTATCGAGAGATACTAAATAGCCAAATAATCAAGAGGCTGATCAAAACTCATTTTAAACCACATTTTACGTGTTTTGTTTCTAAAATACAAGTATCATTATAGCACAGGAAGAGTAGAATGAATATGTTGCTGCACTGCACCAACCTAAATGTATTGTTGGTGTCCAGCCTCAGTGAAGAGGAGAGCATGTAGTGTGGGCAGCTGATCAGGACGGAGGGATGGATTTTCCTAAAGTCATCGTGCACTGATGAAGAAGTCGAATTAGGAGAATTAGGGGTAGTAGCAACGATCAAAATGTCCAGTTAAAATAATAACATTTTCTGCAGTAGAAAGGAAATAAATAGGAAATCAGAAATCCCCCTTCTATGTGTATAAAAAAGACTTAAAACATCTTGCTTTGGTGTTGCTTTTGGGATACTAGCTTTCTTACTAGCCCTGTTATGCTTAAATTAGCCATCAACAGATAGCAAAACAAGGATAGACACTGATACATGTGATCAGTAAATTCAGTTACAGTTTAATTTTTCTCAGAAAAACAATCATTAATGGCGTCAGCATTGCGGGATCAGTGTGAAGGCTCACATGAGCCACTTGATTTCTGATGCACTGATGTAGAGGTGATCCCCTCTTTGCTGGTCTCTCAGTCTCCACTCTTCTAGGAACATTTTACAGTAGATTTTGAAATGTGGCTGTGGTAATTCACTTCCATTCGGTACATTAGTGCATTGATTTGTGCATGCAGAGGAGTATTGGAGCAGTAGTAGAGGTTGAATGGCTGTATACTTGATTTTATGCACCTTTTTAAACACCTTTTAACATTTGACTACATGTGTTTTTGACCATACAGTGACACACATCTGTAGCTGCAGCATCACCAGTGCTTCTTTAGCCATGGTGAGGTCTTTTAGGTAGGACTTTGCTGGAGCCACCATGGGTACGGCTTCCTCGCTTGTGAGCCCTGGAGATGTGATTGAGGATGGCTATGGCGCTGAGGGCGGCGAGGCATGTGAAATCCCAGTGGAGGTTAAGCCTAAGGCACGGCTCCTGCGAAGCTCGTTTCGGCGTGGCCCACGGGGCATTGGTGCCAGCTTCAAGTCGACGGGCTCTGTAGAGTTGGAGTATGCAGCTGAATACGAGCGTCTCAGAAAGGACTATGAGATCTTCCGTGTGAGCAAGAACAATGAGATTGCCTCCATGCAGAAGAAGGAAGCCAAGCTGGACGAGGAAAACAAGCGGCTACGTGCCGAGCTACAGGTATGCAAGAGAAGAATGAGTTCGGAATCGTGTCACTTTTATGGAATTTATCAAAAATCACGACGATTGCTTTCAAAACGGTGCAGTTTCTAAAAGTCTTGGTGGAAAGTAAATGAATTAACAAACTTGAAAAAGCAACAATAGGAAACACCCATATTCCGCAGGCCAGAGTGAGTGGAGCATTACCCTTCTAATTCACCATGAGTTTACAGCAAATGCAAATAAAAGGACATTAAATGAGCAGTTGGTTGCTTCACAGTTGTTATATAGTTGTTATGGTCTCTCAGGTTGATGCCATAGTGTTGCTAGTTTGTTCTTATATCCCAGGTGGTTGCTAGTGTGTTGCTAAACTGCTGCTGTTGTACTGTTGTATCTCCAACAGTGACTATGGTGCAGCTATGTCAAAGCTATGGATGGCATGTAGCAAAAACGATGTGGGTACTGTATTTATAATCATTCTGAAATAAGTTGGGCCCGTAAACATTCCCCACCTCCTACATGTCCCTCTATCAGGGGTAGAGCATTCTGACTTTATCTTCCTTGTGCTGTTAAGGGCATCTGTACAATAAAACCCTCTATTGAACCCTCTATGCTCATAACTTTAAAATGTCACCCCAGCACTTCAGCTGCACTGATAAAACTGCATTAATGAAACGGTTGTTTCTTGCTAAAACCTCGTGTGATGTGTAATAATTTATACACATGGTCTCAGTTGTGGTACAGTTGATCTTGAGGACGGGTGAGTAGTAAACAACCCTGATTAGGCATCTAACTGAACAGATACGTGGCCATTCCTTTCAAAAAGAACAGAAAACTGGAGAGAGAAACAGTAAACAGAAAACATAAAATAGAATTTGCTCTGTTGGAATTCTACATGTAAAGGGTATGCACATTCCTGGAGACCTCGCTATAACAGATCCGGGGGTATCACGGACACGAGAGCACCCTGAGACACCGCTGCTCCACTGTCAGCAAACACGCATGGGCCTCTGAAGGTGGTGGGATGACAGCACCAGCATTCCAGTTTACTTCTATTCTGTGTGTCCAAGAGCTCCTAGATCTACATCTTATCTCTAACAGAAACGATTTCTTGCATAGACTTTAGAACTGAGACCTAGATTTTGACCAGAAGCTTATTGCAAGGCTAGAGGTTTTTGAATGGAAAAAGCTCTTGCTCCTGCTGTACACAGCCTTGAATCATCATTTTATGTTTGGAAGATTATAAGCACAACAATTCAAATGGCTGTTCATTTTGCAGTTGTCAGTTCAGTGTGCAAAGTGCTGATGCAATGCTTAATTCATTTCAGAGTATTTAGAATAATTCAGGTACTGATTCAGGCCCACCTCTAATTTCTTTGCATGTGTGGACTGGATCAGGTTGTTACCGACATCTGGTTTTATGCCAATAGCACCTTCAGAAATATATTATATTTAGTAAATTGGTGAAGCGTTCAATACTTATTTTATCCTCTGTATAAACAAACGCCGGCGAAGAGAAAATGTTTGAATACTAAATTTGTTTAGTAAAGTTTTCTCAAATGCTTGTGCAAGAGACTTGAGAGGGAACACCTGGTTTCTGCTTGAGGTTTAATAGTTTTAGTGAGAAGTGGTAACCCACCTCTTCTCTGGATTTCAGGCTTTGCAGAAGACCTACCAGAAGATTCTCAGAGAGAAGGAGAGCGCTTTGGAGGCAAAGTACCAGGCCATGGAGAGAGCAGCCACGTTTGAACATGACCGAGACAAAGTCAAGCGCCAGTTTAAGGTCTGAAGCTTCGTCAGTGATTACAGTCAGCTTTTGAGTGTAAACAAGAGATTTGAATTCTTCGAAGTTCTGTAAATACTGCATCATTTTTCTCATTCGCACGTGTTGTCTTTCCCTTTAATATAATGCTGTAAAGCAATAGGTCACAACCTTTTCAACGTTAAGACCCACTACAAAAATTGTGACCAGATTAAAAAAAAACAAAAATTGATGCTAATTTTATGTAACGTTGTGTCACTATGTACTCGTCATCTGTTTTCCTGGAGAATTCCCTACAAGTGATTAATTCACACACTCACCATTCCGCTTAATCTAATGTGCTTTTAGGACCACAGGATTCCTGCAGTTCTGACCCAGTAGCCCCTCCACTCCCTTGCAAATACATTACGTGTTGAAATGATCTCTGCTTAACATCATCAGTGCAGTGCATACTTGAGTTTAGTACTACAGACAGCTAGTCTGGGTTCAGGAATAATGTTTTTCAAATCTTTTTTGATATTAAATCTGGGTTTACATTGTAGGCATGATGGAGATTCCAGGTTCTGGTTGCTGGGTATTAGTAGAGAGAGAGAAATAACAGTCGACCCTGTGTAAATGAGCTGAAGAAACAAAACGAAAGGGCAAACGGAAGTTAAGGGAAGTGCCAGGCTCAGTACACCAGCGTTCTGAACGGCCGGGGGCATCGCATGAGAGGCATGCCCATGCCAGTTTCAGTTAAACCAACAAACTGATGACCTTATTTGACCTTAATTAATAATCCCAAGTACCATCAGGGTTCATCCCTCCTCTGTCCTCACGGCAGTATTCTGAATCTAGGCTGAACCTAGGCTTTTCCCTGCCACAGAAGTATTGATCTTAGCTTACCCTGTTCAGCCAGCTCTCGGGGGCTTTTCACTGATTTATGTCACTTTTGTGCGAATTTATTTTGAGCTATTTCAAAAACTAAAGCAACCAAACACGTTAGGCATGTTTACAGTGGAAGATAAAAGCACATCAAATTATTTTTAGTTCTTCATTTAATACATTTCAGATCTATTTGACTACATTTTCTAAATGTTGAAAGTGGCTGAGAATTAGGTAAGAGCCTGTATTCAGACTGCCACAGACCACAGTACAGCTTTTCTGCTTACTCTCATATTTCCTCTGTCTCTCTTGAGCAGATCTTCCGGGAGACGAAGGAGAAGGAGATTCAGGATTTGCTGCGAGCGAAGCGGGATCTGGAGTCCAAACTGCAGCAGCTGCAGGTTCAGGGTATTCAGCTGTACGACCCCAGTGACTCAGACTCTGACGATAACCGCGCAAGCATCACAAGTGAGAACACAAGCAGAGCGCACACTTCTAAAGTGGTCATTACAGATGACTTGCAGGCAGCTGCCACTGTAGTAAATATTAAAGGTATCAATAAGTGGTATTCATTAGGGGCATAAAGGTCATATAATAAATCACATACAATAAACGGTATGTGGTATAAAGTGCAGATGTGCGCAGCTGCATTGCTGTGCGGTATTGAGCTGGGGTGCTTGGCGGTGGTGTTGCCCTGGGTGAGAGCCTAAATGAACGGTGAGAAGAAACTTCCCCACCCTGAAGCTCTTTCTGCTCATTTTTAATGTTGATGTTTGTTGTCCTATCAGTGAGCAGGGAGGCGCAGGATTTCTATTGTTAAGATAACCAACATCAGAATAAAAAATGAGCATTTATCTTGAATAATGCTGTAATAAATTCTGGACTGATGCACTTTTACTGCACTAATGGCTGCATGTTTCTCGCTGTGCAGCTTCAGGGACTCAGTGTGAATACTGGAGTGGAGGTGTGCTGGGCAGTGAGCCATCTATGGGTAGTATGATGCAGCTGCAGCAGGCCCACCGGGGACCAGAATTTGCCCACAGTCTCATAGATGTGGAGGGGCCGTTTGCTAATGTTAGTAGAGGTAAGAACACTCTGTTTATGGATGTTCAGTGATCCCACTATTGTTTACGCTGGATATACTCAGGAAAATTCCCAGACAAAGCACAATATCGAGACACTGGATGGATATTATTAATCACAAATCTCTGTGGATTAGCAGTCTCATGCTCTTATGTCACACCTCAGTCGTATACAGTTCTTGTATCTTAATACTTCCACTTCTCTTTCTGAAAACATACATGTTCATTCCTAATTCAAATTCCACCAATAAAGAAAACGTGCGATTTTAAGGCTGCGGCCGTCTGTCAGTTCCGTACCATAAACAAATGTTTATCGTTTTCATGTAAACAGACTTGTAAACAAACAGACATAGGGAGTTTTCAACAAAAACCTGGCCTTATGGATTTAACATATCCTGTTCAATCTGATAAAAGGTTTTTTCTGGATTTTGAGGGATTCTCTCTATTTCTCTGCAGTAGGTGTTTGTGGTTGAAACCCTTTATTTATAATGGAAATAAAAAACTAAAATTAGACAATCCCAGAAAACATGGAATTTATTTTCTTAATTTAGTCCAAAAATTCAGCATTATACTGAATCTTTGACTACTGATCTGCGTAAAAGATTACTTATTTAATATGTGTAGTGTGTGTAGTGCACTGGCTCAATGGCTCGATAAAAAGATAAAAAGGGGGGGGGGCTTCCCTGCCTTGTCCAACATTTACAATAAAAGATTCTGATGGATGCTTATTAATGTTTATGATTGTAGAGGGGTTATGATACAGTAATAAACTAGGTGGGAAGGTGGGATGTCCTAATTCTGTAGTACCCAATTTCTTAAAAGGCATGTTAACAGAAAGGAAAGAGGTTGGAAATGCTCACTTAAAGTGATGTCTTTGGTAAAGGGCGCCAGACAGAAGTCTTAGGTGTGAGGGAGGGATAAAACGCAAGAAACAAGGACATGGTCTTTAAATTGGTATTTGTTGGTGCTGGTATAAACACACTGTGTTAGGGCACTAGTACTCTGTATTTGTTGTGTATTTCAGATGACTGGGATGCAGCTGTGGCTAGTCTGCTGCAGGTCTCTCCTCATGTGTCTCAGGCTTTATGGAGCAATGCAGTCCGCTGTTACCTCATCTACACCCAGGAAACAAGAGCAGAACTGCATACATTTATACAGGTATACAGTCATACACACAGGGTCCTGCAGGTGTCTACCTGAACAACAGACTGGAGTGAACTGATAACGCAGCTACACCCAGCTCTTCTTTCTGTAGTGACACTGTTGTGTAAACCAAGCACCACAATAATCTGTGCTATCTTAAAAGTGCCCTTAATCGATGCCCCTGCACATGAATTCTGTAGCGGTAAGGTCATTTTTGGCTGCTTCCGTTTGCCAACATTTTATTTAAAATTTATAGCAAAAAAAAACTTTCCTGGGAGGATATGACTCGAGACCCATCTGGGGGCTTGCAACTTGTCACCCTTTTTACCCTTTTTGCATCCCTGTTTACTGTTAGAATGGGTTGAAATTGTTTAGATGCTGGAGTGCCAAGAAATAAACAGACAAAGCAGTCAGTACCATGCCCTGCACACACAGACTCGATTCCCGTTCTCATGAAGTGGTGTTCTTTATTAGGGGCAGTTGGTGACCTGGTGGTTGGGGAGTTCCCCTGCAATTGTAAGGTGCAATCGCGAGTGGCACCACTGAGGTACCCTTGAGCAAGGTCCCGTTTTTTTGTACTGTAAATCTATCACAAAACTGTTCTTCTAAGTGGATATAGTGTCCAGTAGAAATGTACATGGGTATGATATTTAATTCCAAACTCGAACTCACCAGGATCATCTGGTTCTGCTGAATTTAAAACCCAAACCCATCTCAAAGCCGCTCACACACATTTACTCTGAGAGGATTCGTCACAGACACATTTTTACAGAGCTTTACAAAACACAGGAATCCAGCGACTGAAGATGTGCTGATGGAATAAACGCACTTAAGCTGTGTCCGAAAAGTGCACTCATTCACTCGTTCACTCGTTCACTTGTTCTCTGTTGCATAAACACATGACTCGTCTCTCTAGTTCAGACACAGCCCGCACAGGGGGCGGGGTCTGGTGTGCGCTGTGGTACGCGATCCGGGCCGGCACCGGGCCAAAATTACCTGTCCGGTCCAAACTTCACATCAGCCCGCCGGCAACTGCCCAGTCCGTCCAGGATATTTTGGACCGGTGCGGAATCCCGTGTGCCGGACCGTGTCCCACACCCGCCCACGGACCGCGGCTCAAAATGCCCGGGCCGATTTTTTTGTGCCAGTCCGGCCCTGGATACTACTGTCCTCCACGGAGAGAGAGAGAAAGAGAGAAAAAAGTGCGAGTGTGATGGAATCTCCTCCGTTTGAATCCTCACTTTCCCCGTCTCTCCTCCCTCCGACTCCCTCCGCGATAACAGTAGTGTGCAGCGTGTCCAAAATCGTTTACTATGTAGGGCACGGTAAAAGAAACCCGCAGTGCATGATGGGATATGTGTATTCCTGTATTGTACAGTGTCTGGACGTCGCGGTGATTTTGTAGAGCACTAACTAGTCGGTGAAACTGACGGTTACATTTTCGGACACCACTACAAAATGGCTGACTCACTACATAGTGCCCTATATAGTGAATGAGTGCTTTTTTCAGACACAGCTTTAGTGTTTATTATCAGTATAATTGAATGGAACTGGAGTTTAGAGGGCATACTTCTCTTGCACTGTTTAAGGTGGAACTGACGATTCTGGCAAGACCGTGACATCAGACCTGGAGCACTGAGTCGACTGTTCATTGAGATTCATTCCGAACTGGGATTTCTTGTCAAATAATCAAAAGCCCTATTAAAAGTTATTTATGGAGCTGGAGCTTCTGAAGTAGTTTGGCTGTAGAATAAGTTTGAATCTAGAGCGTGTAACTGGTCCTGCTGTAATGATGTGTTTATTGTGTGTGAAATGTTGAATTAAAAAACGCTTGCAGTTTAGACCCGTTTATATAGTATTCTAAATCATTATTACCCATTTATTACCCAAAAGGGGAAATTACATTATAAACAGATGTTCATTTGTAAATTGAGTTACAATTTATAAACATCAGAACAAAACACTGTTAAATGGTTTGAATTGAGTAAAAAATGTACCCATGCTAGTGGATATGGTGTCGGGTTGCACAGGTGTGATATCGTCTGGTTCTGCTAAATTTAGAACCCAAACCCATCTCAAAGCCGCTCACATGCACTAACAGAGGTAGGTCACCACAGACACACCTGACAGAAATCTGCTGCCGGTTTAATGAAGTGTTTTTCTCTGAACGACTGTGTTCCTCAGACGTACTCGCCTGGTCTGAAGAGGTTTTGTGAGAGTTTGGGTCATTTCTACCTAAACGTGTGTTTTCCTGAGGATAACGCTGCCGTGTATGCTGAAGAGCGCAGGATGGAGATCGAGAGGAGCTCTGTGTGTGTGCTGCTGCTCAAATCCTCCGTGTCCAGGTCAGTCACACAGACGGAAATAGGCTTGTCCACACAAACACAGCGTATCTGTGAGCTTTGCTTTTCTCTCTCTGGTTTATGCAGCTGCGTGGTGGAAGATGTGGAGGAAGCGTTTGTGAAATGTCCCGACTCTCGTCCTCTGCTGCTGTATCTGAAGACTGGAGAGAGAAAAAAGGAGAGTGATGGAGTATCCTGTCTCAGCCCAGCCACGAGAGAGCTGCTGGAGAGGGTCAACAATGCAGACAAAAGCGCTAAGGTTAAGGTACGGGACACACAGCCATTAGGAAACACTCCTTATCTGGTAACGCTTAGGAGAGCATCAGCGGCTCTCATTACAGCTGCACAAGTTGCTATGTCTGTATAATCATTTCTTCTCAAAGCCATGTCAAGTCAAATTGTCAGTATTTTACCTTTTTCCTTTCATTATGTAGCTATAAAAGGTCATTATGAATGAGTTATTATGAAAACCCTGATCTTGATTTGATTGTCAGTGATGTGGTTGTTGGGTTGTTCACAGGTGGTGGATCATTCAGGCTCTGCAGAGGAAGGAGCGGCGCTTATTTACGCTCAGCTAGAGAAGATTATAAAACAGGTCCACATACTTTCTTTCAGACACATCGAAGCAGACTAGTCTGAAAAGTAATGCTGGAATTAGACATTGTTGCAGCTAAATTATGGTTGTGCCTAAATTATCACTCACTTTATTCAAACTGGGCTGAAATTTGAAGTAGTCTCAAATAAATGTGTGGTTTCAGACACTGTATGACATGCAGTGTCTTTCTGGAAATATCAGCGAAAGCATTTGTCTTCCTCTGTGAGCAGGAGTTGCTAGGATTGGAGCTGGAGGAGAGTGGAATGATGGAGGACAGAGATGAAGCTGACTCTGGAGATGTTCTGTGGGATCTGCATGATGAGCAGCAGCAGACTGAAGCTTACCAGCGCATATGCAGTGCGGCGGCAAACCTTAGCTTCCAGAAGGTTCTTCCCACCATTGCAGCTCTATATTGTATTTTATAATCGTCCTGCTGGTCCCCCTTCAGCAGCAATCAAAGCGCACATTTGCTTTCTGAACCACTAATAGGACACAGGGCCACAGGGGGGAGCCATAGGGCAATGGCTCTGGTAAGGTTGGCAGACACAGACACAGTCACAGCTAGCAGCAATTCAGAATCTCCCATTCACTTCACCACCATGCAGTGTGTGAAGAAACCAGAGCACCCAGCAGAAGCCCAAGCAGATACACTACACAGAAAGGACCCTTGACCCTCCTCCCATAGTGAATTCTAGAGCCGTCTTTACCCTGCCGCCCACACAGACTGCTTTTTTGCATTGCTCCATGATCCACTTTTGATGCTCACATGTTCATTGTTGGTGCTTTAAGTGGTGTACAGGGGTCGGCATGGGGACTATGACCGGTCTGTGGCTTTGTAACCTCATACACAGCAAGCTGCAATGCACCGTGTGTTCTGATCTATCCAACATTACGATTTCAGCGGTTTGTGCTACAATAACAGTTATTTGGGATCAGAACAAGAGGGGATAGCCTTCGTTCCCCATGTTCACCAGTCCTCTCGCTTGGATCACTTTTGCACCAGAAGCACCATTTTGGAGGTATGCTCTCTCCTGCCCATATTTCCAGCCTCCAATTCATCAACTTTGTACTTATTATATAATAAGTTATCTATTATATAACTTGATAAATAATAAATTTTTCCCTGCAGTCAGGGTTGTAGTAAACTAGTGGGTAAAACACTTACCTGTGAACCTGATGACCACAAAGTTGCAGGTTTAGTTTTAGTCTAGTCTTTGCGTCAAGCTGTGATTTTAGCTTTTATTAGTCTTAGTCACATCTACACTCTTTTTAGTTTAGTCTAATTTCAGTCGACTAAGGGCCCAGACAGGGATTAAGCCTAGTCCTAGATTATGTAGGGCTGGGAATAGGCTTTTCCATTGAAAAGGAAAGGGTAGTCCAAGACTAGGCTTAATCCCTGTCTGGGAAACCGGCCCTAAAAGTCTGAGCATTAAAATCTCATTTTAGTCAGAATTATCCACGACTATTTTAGTCTAGTTTTAGTCAATAAAAGTTGTATTTTAGTCTCTTTTTTAGTAATGCACTTCTATTTAACCCAGTCAGTATAAGTACAGAGTAGAGCAGATAAAATCTTTTTTTTTTGTCAAACCCATTTCACAATTCAAACAAGGTTCTCTTATTATTATATTATTGTTCCCTTATAGACTCAAGAACACTGTACATCCAGTCCAGACACAGATTTAAATTTACGACATTTATTTTGCTAACCAACCATGTTAGAACTTAGAAGTACATACACATAAATTTAAATAAAGTAAATACATAAAATAACATCACATCACTAAAAAGTGTGAATAAAATGAAAATGTGTGTCTATTGCCATAAAAGCCACCTTTGTAAAATTGTCTTCATCTTCAGTGTGCTGGCCTGAACTTACCTGAATTTTTATTTTTTTTTTAATTCTTGAACAAATATATTCCACACAACCAAATCAGAACAATTTAGGATAAGAGAAATGCTGTGTGAGAGAGAGAGAGAGAGAGAGAGAGAGAGAGAGAGAGAGAGAGAGAGAGAGAGAGAGAGAGAGAGAGAG
>JBBIGB010305023.1:0-11200 GCA_037577075.1 Alestopetersius hilgendorfi | reverse complement strand
ATATATTTCCTGTAAAGTGTCCTTGAGAGTCATGAAAGGCGCTGACAAATAAAATGTATTATTATTATTATTATTATAAAACCCACTACCTCAAAAGTAATATTTTAGGCCCTATAATCCACATGCTGTTTATCTGACATGTTGACTCTCACATGGAGCTTCATGGTCATTCCCCTAGCGGTCCAGATGTGAAACAGGTCCCCCCTTTTCACTGCAATATAAGTTTTTGGTATGAACTGGTATACCGGCCAGCACTAGTGACAATGCATTGTGAGGAATGAGCATTGTATTAATGATGATATTTGACATATCTGCATTGTTTATAGCATAAATCCAGTGTCAAATCAACCCAGTCATGTCATACAGCACCTTCCAGCTCTAGTCGCTTTAGCAAATTGTGCCACACTCATCATTTTTTATTCAAACTTTAGTCTAAAATGTTGACTACTAAATTGTCTTACTTTGTTGAACACATTGTGAGTGTATAGAACTATGAGCCCCAAGTCATCAATCAAATCGAACTGTTAGTTAACTGTATCGTTACACCCCTTATTCTTAAAAATAGTTAAGAACGGGGAGGGGTCTCCAGTCTTACAGGCCTTTCATTTTCTCCTTCTTCAGCTAGCTTATGTCACACTCAGCTAGCAATGTGTTCTGCTCCAAATGATCTCTCCCCCTTTGTTAAAATAATAAAAAAAAAAAACACTCGACCCACTTTTCAAACAGACACAAATGCTCTAAAAATAACCCTTGACATCAACCCACCAACGAGGCTTTCCACTAACCACATTTCTGAAGCTGAATGTTATAATTACTTTGTACATCCAAAACACTAGCGCAAAAGGAAGTCAACAGAAATAGCATCACAGGCTAATGTGGATGTAGAGCACAAGGGCAGCTATAAATAAGTCAACAGAAGTCAAAACTTTGAGAGCTTTTCCAAGCCATCCCAGGCCTGTTTTAAATATTCCTGAGTACTGTAAAAAGGGTTTAGATGCTACATCCTTTTTCAGCAATAGCAGTTTCTTCTCAGAGGAACTTAAATGTTAGTTTCCGGTACTTAAAAACAATCCCCCATGTAAAAAGCAGAGCCTCTTGAAAAGTGAACACGTAACCTCTAATGGCTCTTCTGCAGACACAGTACGACAACAGCTCTTCATCACTGACAGCTCCTCTTTCCAGAGCTCTCACCTTACTACTTACGAACAGACAATACAAGCACCAAAAGCTTGCGCACTGTTATCTAATTTCGAAGAGGGACTATTGATTTTTATATACAAGAGCCTAACAAAAGTGGGAAAATCTATGACACTAAAGTCAGTGTCCTGTATCAAGACTGATAAAGGGGAGACAAGGGTGGTCAGTGAGATGCAGAGTATTATCTTTGAGAAAACAGATATGCAATAATATATGTATTTAGTTACAATTGTGTTTCATAATATGTAAAATGTATAATATGTATAATATTTGTTTGCTTAAAGTTTCAAATAAGTCAAACAACCAATACCTGCAAAAGAGCAGTCCCTCATTAAAACCACACATATACACTCAAATCATATTCCTCGATCAAATGTGAAAATTACTGTCAGGTCTGGGTACTGTGATGGCTGGCAGCCAATAGAGGCCATCCTTTTTTGTTCTTTGTTTTGGGGCTTTTAATTTGAAGTGGTGATGGTTTGTCATGTTTAGTATTAGTAACAGCTGTGGGTTGTTGAGAGTAAAGTGTTTGAGGTTATTTTCGGGTTTATTTTTATTGGTGGTTGGGTTTTGAGTATATGTATTTAAGAGGGTTTGTGTTCTGTTTAGGTTTTAGGTTAACCCTTATCCTGGCTCTGGTAGAGGGTTTCTCCTTTTGTTTTGTTACTGTCTTGTTTTCTGGCCCTCACACTTTTTTGCTTTGTCTTAAAACAAAAATATCAAAGAAACATGGAGGTCTGCACATGTGCCTGTTTTGAGTGCTTGGGAGAAGAGAGGGGTAGACGTGACAAAAATATTATAGTTGGCAAATATGAATTAATAGACCGTAAAAAATAACATCCTAACAGGCTGATATTTGATCAGCTGTGTGTGCTTTTTGCAGCTCATAATGTTTATGTGCACTAACTTCTGAGGGGATAATGCTGAGACCACTACTGTGGTTCACCAGGACTTTCTCCTAATCCTAACACTTCATAACCTAAGGTACTGGAAAACAGAAAGCCTTCAGACATCCTGAAGAAATATCAAAATATTTAGAATATCAACAAATATTCACAGCTTGACAAGATGTTGCTGATATCAGCACTGTTCATATCAGTAAGCCTATATAATATTAAAGATATTACTAATATTAGTAATCATACTGAAGCTGTTGACCATGAATTTTAATCTGATCTTCTCAGGTTGATAACTTCAAGTAGCCTAGTTTCTTTCTCGTCATGTAATTGTGAATATGTTTTACTAAGCTTTTAACTAAAACGTAGGAAGCATTCAGTTAAAAACTGTTAAAGGCCACAGTAAAGTGTCAAATTTGGCTTCTTAGCTAACTTGCTAACAGTGTTTCATACTGTTTTAAATTAAGCTAGCTAACTTGCTTGCTAGTTAGCTTAATTTAAAACAGTATGAAACACTATATGTATACACTTTATACACAAATGAGGCATTGTTTTTCTCTTTTGAGGCCTCCATGGAAAGCATTTGCATTTTCTTCCTAACAAACTTTCATCACCTGATAGGAAACTGTTTACAACGTAATAATTCATGAAAAAAACATTAACATCCCATTCTAGTTCACAAGGTGGTGCACATATTTTCATGTAATTGGGCGCACTGACTTTCTCTTCAACAGGCACTGAATTCAGAAGCAAGCCTTACCACAGTCAGAGGACTGGATTCTGGGGTTCATGTTACTTATACTGGTCAACATTAAAACCACCAAGATGTGTAGGCCCCCCTCATGCTCCCCAAAAAGCTCAGAGGAATGAACTACAAAAGAACTCTGAAACTGTTCTGTGGAATTTGGCACCAAGCCTTTAGCAGCAGATCCTTAAGTCTTGTAAATTGAGAGGTGGGTTCTCTACTACTTAGGCAAGTACATCCCACTGCTTGAGATCTGGCACCCTGTAACAGGATGCATGATCTTGCTGAAAGAGACCACTGCCGTTAGAGAATACCATCCCCATAAAGGGGTGTATGTGATATGTTCAAAATATTACTGTTGTCAGGAATGTCAGGACCCAAGGTATCACAGCAGATCACTACCCAGAGCATCACACTGCCGCCAACAGCTTCCTTTATTTCCATAATGCATCCTGGTGCCATCTGTTCCCCAGGTAAATGACATACATACACCCATCTTCTTCCACTGGCATTGTCCAGTTCTGATGCTCACATGCCCATTGTAGTCATTTGCAGGTGTCAGCATGGGCCCTGTGACCCATCAGTGGCAACACAGCCACATAACCAGCAAGAAAGGATGCGCTGTATGTTCTGACATCTCTCTCTCATAGCCAGCATTAACATTTTCATCAACTGGTGCTACAGTAGCTCTTCTGTGGGATCAGACCACAATACATGCTGTTTCAGATCCTCAAACACAGTCATCCAGCCATCACAATTTGGCCTTTGCCAGCCAATCAATTTTTCCTGCCTCCAACAGACCACCTATTACATTTAATGACAGGTGCCACTGTGACGAGATAATGAATGTTATTCATGTCACCCACCACTGGTTTTAATGATGAGACAGACCAAGTTCTGACTGCTTCTGGCAGCTTTAAAAAGGGAAAAGGTCAATAATATGGTTTAACTTAACACCCTCAAACACAAAAAGGATTTTACCGTTATTTTCCATTTTTTGGCTGTTCTGTTTTTAATATCTGAAGGGATGGTCAGGGCAGATCTTTTGTTAAGTTTGCCCGAAGAGTGCTGAATACAGTCACTCTTCATCTTTGGGTCTAAAGTGAATGGTTGGTGTAAGACAGCATTTCTCAAAGTCCAGACCCCAGTCAGTATAAGGACCGAACTGCAAGTCAGTCCATACCCAGTCCACACTAGGAATGCATTGACGCATCACAATCAAGTGTATGTTTCTATAAATAATTAGTTTTGTAAAATGGCCCGAGATTAACTGAAGCAACATTGTCAGTCGGCACAGGTATGATGCAAGGTAGGCACACTTCAGGCTTCACAACCACATTAGCAAGTCTGCTAACAGACTAACAGGCATTTACAGGCAGTCCTGCGAGCACCAATGAGCGAAATACCTGCGTCATTATAAGAGTCACTGGAGAAGGAGGTGCTATGTCCCGTCGCCATTTTATTTGTTGAGATATAAAAGTAATTAAGTTAATCAAGTTTATTGTTATCGTTTCATTAAACTACAGTGCATATTACACTTACTGTCAAAAGGGAGAGTGGATTAGGTTCACAAGCAAACAATTATATGCAAACAACACCATTTATTTTGGTTGTAAGCACATTTAATAAAAGGGATTAGCACTTATCTATAAATTTAATTTGGACCTTTGAATATAAAGGTTAGAGAACCCCTGGTCTAAAGTGTTTAGCAGTACTAATGACAGCCCTGACCCACTCAGAAAAGCACAGCATGTCAAATCACAGTAACTATAATATATAACTATGGCTCTATAGTGGCACTAAATGAACTGTAGCAGTTATTATAATAGTAAGTCCTGCTTGTTAAGCAGGATACTCAATATTCTACCTTTATATAAAAGTTGTCTGTTTAAGCCCTTCTCTTCATTACTTTGAAAGACAAGGCAGAGGCGATGATTCACCATTGCAACCTCTGTGAATTCGACAGCACAGCAACCAAATCTCCAGCTTGAGCTTTGCTTCAAATGAATGCTAATCAGAGATAAAATTAGAGCCCACATTGTTTTCCCCTTTCATCGGTGTGAAAGTGCCACAGTATAAATTAAGACTGGCAAGGATATAAATAGATCCATCCCCCATCTATTACTGATGTCCCTTTAGTTAGTGTGATGTACCAAGCTTGAGGATGAGATGATTCTCACACACTAAACTAAACTGAAATCTGACTTCTCAGTCATTTTGATGCAGGATGACCTGAAAAAAACAGTCCTATCTTGGTCCACAGAATGCCCTTGAAATTAATCGATATTATGCCTAAATTAAATTGGCATCTTGTCAAAAAAAATGAATGTCCTCAGATGCAGTCAATCAACCAAACCATGTTTTGTGTCCAAAATTTGATTCTTTAGTTAGTGCTGGAGCTAAGAAGCTCATGTTAGCAACAAACACTAGAAGTCAACAGTCGCCCACATAGTGTTCAAACTGTTTCCGTAAAAATGCATCACCAAAACGTCTCACAAGCTGCATTTTACGATCTTGAAGACTTTTAGTTTACTACAGTTCAGTCCTCTATTTTAAGACTGCCTTTTAAACACCAGCCCTGGTGTTGTGTGAAACAGCTGCTTGTATTGGTGCAGGATTATTCATGTTTATGCTGTGTCAAGTTATGCTGGGTCCTAAAACACATTCACAAATCTGCTCCACTTTGATGAAGATATGGATGCAGTTAGAAGAGGCTAAACAAGTCTTGGTGATGCATTTTGCACTTTTGGAGATTTTCTACCTGATGCAAGCCTGTCAGACACAGTATACCAAACTTTCACGTACGTCATTGTGCTTGGGTTTGAGTTTGTTCTGTAGCAAATCTTGTATGTTACTTATTTTCTTTCTTTCTCTCTCTCTCTCCAGTTTGGGTTTGGGATGGGTTCAATTTCAAATTTATCAGTGACAGTTAAGCAAAGCTGGTACAGGTACAGATCAGGTTCAGGCTTTAATCTTAGAACTGTGCAGACTTTTAAAGTAAAGTGAAGTGAACCTTATAATCACGCGAGAACACATTACAGCACAGTATACAGTGTGAATCATCACGTGAAGCAGTGGCAACCACCGGCACAGAGCAGTGTGTGGGCATTGTACCTTGCTCAAGGGTACCTTGGTGGTGCCACTAGCAGTCCTGGGATTTGAACCTATGGCCATTTGATCACAGGGGCAAGACCCTAACCACAAGGCCACCAACTGCCCACCTAATTTCGGTGATTATTGGTTTAATTTTTGTGAAAGAATCAACATTCTGACCCAAAAAATTACTTGGTTATCAACTGTATCTGGTGTAAGCATAAAAATGTGCACATTTGATTTATGCCAAACTCTCCTTCAACTGTTATTAATCACATCCAAACAGAAGAATTGTAGCAAAACTGTCTGGAGAAAAAAGCAAAGAGTAAGTACAACCAAGTTGCACATTCAAAGCAGTTGCAACAATGCTGAGCTCCAGAAAATCTATTAGTCAATACATATTAAGCATCTTTAAACAGAATGTGTTACTCAACCACAAAGTAAGTTATAACATTTTGAAAACATATGTTACGGGTTTGTTCATACACTATATGGACAAACGTATTGGGGCAAACCTCTTAATTACTGAATTCAGGTGGCCTCTTAGTTTCAGTGCCAAGCAATCTTAATGTTTTATCATACCAAGATATTTTGGACAACGGCATGCTTCCAACTTTGTGGACACAGTTTGTGGAAGAACCTTTTCCATTCCAGCATGACAGAGACCAAGTGCACAAAGCAAGGTCCAAAGCAAGACATGGTAGAATGAGTTTGGTGTGGAAGAATTTGACTGGCCCCCACAGAGCCCTGACTTTAACCCCATCCAATATCATTGGGTTGGACTGGAACAATGGTCTATGTATTTGAATGCAATATCATTAAAGTCCCTTTTGGTGCAATTCTTAGACATCCCAATACTTTTGTCCATATGGTGTAACTTCACTTGTAGACATGCTGGCAGTCACAAGAAGGAAAAGCATGGAGCGTGTAGAAAAGATGTGACCATTCACCCATCACAGACACATGTGTATTGCATAAGTAACTGTCAAAATAATAGACACAAGACACAAGAAATTCTGCACTAAACACTAAAATGAAAAAGTATTTGAACATTTATATTATATGAAAAAAAAAAAGAAATATGTAGCAACAAAGTGCTGCAAACATGGAGAAGCAGTACTTCAGAAGTATTCTCCAGAGTGCAAGCACTGATGCATGAAAAAGCATTGTATGTACAAAGCTATGCTTTCAGAAGGGCAAAGAGGCTGCTTAATGACGTCTCAAGAGTAGTAGGACAAGGTGTTCTGGATGAAGGAAGCCAAGAGAAATGTGAGGAGAAATAAGCAGCTGCATCTGTGAAACAAGTTCTCCTGACTTGGTGTAGGTACCAGAAGATTTGTTATGATGGGCTGTAGAAAAGTGGTTGCCAGGTCTGTCTCAGCAATTCCTCCACTTCCCTGCATATATTAATGTTTTCTCTGCTCTCAGCAGCATACCAGAATCCAAAAAATGAGGTAACTTCAACAACAGGATGAGGAACCAATGAAGCAGGTTCCTCATCCCATTGTTCCATATGGTGTTTTGTTCCACAGGGTATAGGCTTTGTTCAGTTATAGCATCACCAACATCTCACTGACCTGATCATAATATGCCCTGTAAAAGTGATTCTGAACAGTTTCTATCTAAAAATGGAGATGATCTCTTTCATTGTACAGAAACATCTTTGAACAAAGGAACATGTCCTACAGACGGCCTTCCTCTCTTGCGGCTCAATGGCGTATTATCAGTGCTATCACGTTTTATTTATCACACGTTCTCCATCCTGTTCCACACTGTTTAGCGTTAACTCCTTCGGTCCAGAACAACAGTGCTCTGGACACGCGTGGCATGCACAGAATTGGGTGCAAGCTTTGCTGCAGAGTCATGCTTTTCTACCTGGATGTGCTTTTATATACCACCCGCCTGCATACTTTGCATCAGAGTGCTTATGCAAGAACACTCAGGGCGAAGGCAGGCATGATGTACTCTGAAATTTAATGATTTAGAGAGAGGAAATCATTACTGAATTCCCAGAGGGCGAAAACTTACTGGGCGACCTGACTGTGGATGTAATTAGACTCGTGCAGCTGACCTCTGCGGCTGCATGTTCCTCAGTGGACCTGTTGAAGCACCTTGGGCCCGTAGGATATAGGGCAGGATTTTAGGCTACAAGACAGAAATGTAGGAGCTGCAACTGGGACACACAGGCTTGGCTTGTCCTGATTCATGTTTAACAAAGCCACAACTGAGGATGAGAAATTTTCTCAATTAAAAGAAAAAGTCATTTTTCTCTCAAATAAAATCAATTAGGGAACAACTGAACTCTTATAATGTGTTTGGTAACAGCATTAACATTACATGACACATAAGCTTATACAATTCATAAAGGTGAAAACTGTCATAATACTTGGAATAATCTTATTATAGGCATGTAACCACATGAACAGTGCCCTACGGAAGTGTCACCTCGTATTTCTATAGAAAATGTTTAAGCTAAAATTTATTTTACATATTTTCTTTTTAGATTTATAATTATAGAAACGCAATAAGATGTGCTCCTATGCTCATTTGATCACATTAAGTCACACTGAACATTTTTGAAAAGTCTTCAGTACAGAAAATAACTTAAGGTTACTGATTAGAGTTTTGCTCCTTTAGCATGAGTCAGTATTTATAACGTCTTCATCATGGGAGCACTTTGGTGTTACTACACTATTGTTGTTGAACAATAAGCCATGTTAAGCTCATTTCCCCACAGTTAGCATTCAAGACTGTCCCCGTGTAGTTTAGCTGAAGAATCTGTCATTTGTTAATCACAATGCTCTTTTCTGCAATGCTGAAATTCCCAGAAAGCTGCAAAACACATTTAACCATCTATCCCAGAGAGGTTTCTGGCAGCGTTACTGGGTCTATTCATGCAATCCAACAAAAGTCTAATTATTTTGCCCAATTTTAGTCACTAAATACACAGATCAGAGACGTTTTTAAAGGACCTATACTCTACATTTTTCCAAATGTATTTCATTTTTTCCATTGTGATTGTCTGGGTTTGTGTACTAAAAATATAATTCATTAAAATTCACCCTTGCATGACCATTCTCCTAACACTGTCACTCACAGTTAAACAAGCTGTGCCTTTCCTCATGTATGCAATTGCCACACTTTTCTGATTGGCTGCTCTGAGTTGCAGCTCATTCTTAAAGACCTTCAGCACGAATGGGTAGAGCTAAACTGATCTAGGCTGAATAAAGTGATATATGTTGATTGAAGTTGATGTATGTGTTGATGCTTGGTTTTTATATATAGACTGCATGGAAGAGGGAGCGAACATATTTTTTTTAAAGTTTTCCAGGAAAGTGTTGATATTTGGCCCCTTAATTTTTTAAACATCAACTGCAATATGCAGCAGTTTAATCACAATACTAATAGTTTGTACATATTGTGCAACCCTACAATTTGTATTAACTAATTCAGCACATTTCCAAACGTATATTGAAACACTCGTTATTCCAGTTGGCATCAGATTCCAACTAACCGGTGGAGCAAGATTTGGACACAAGGAATCTAGCAAACTTCTCCAAGTGTCTTCTACGGAAACTAAGCCTCCTGTTCTGAGTGGTTTCCTGAATGATTTCAAATCAATGCAAATTTACTCGGGCTTCAACAGGGCTGGAAAAGAAAACGAAGCTGACTGGAAGCAAACGTACCTCGCATGGGGTTTTGGATCCACAGGATGCCCCCTATGAGATGAGGAGACTGGCCGAGCATCGTGAAAGCTGAGAAAGCACCTGTTCAGCTGAAACCGAGTCGAACCGAACCGTTCAATAACGAGACTTCTGTCCGTTCGCGTACATGGCACAGCTCTGATGACAACGTAAAAGTCTGGTGAAATTACTGGACTTGACTGATTTCTGTCGCTATTACTGAAAAAACGACTCGGCCTGATCAACTATGAATGAAATCGACAGCGTTTAGTCACGATATGAGACGGAAAGAGTCCTGACAGACTGACAGCCAATTGAATATAGTGAAAAGCCAGACAGCACTGTGTAGCCTATGTGCGTTCCCTTCAATCTGTAGATGGTTCTTCTTGAGATGGTCTCTCAGTATAGTCAGTTCTGCACGTCCTGGGCTTCGGAGGGCTTCAGTGGGCGGATGACAACAGCGCATGAGCTGAAAGACGTGAAATCACGAATCCGTACAGTATGTGCATCGGGTTGTCTCTCTCCCTACCTCCTTGGCCCAGGACCATCTCCATTCCATACAGCATGCCACACGCGTACAAGAAGGGCCAAAGATGTGCAGCCAATCATCAACTCAGCTCACCACAACATCAGCTTCCTCGAATCCAGCCGTAGTTGTGGTTACGCTGTCTAGAGCACACGCGCACATCTCAGAAACCCTGCACGAGCCTTACCTTCGACAGCCATGTCTGCTACTCTTCAGAGTCATGCATAATTCTTCTCCTGGTCGCTGGATCGTTGAACTCGCCTCCCCCTTCTCCCGTAATCGTCTTGCTCGTTAACACTTGCTGAACGCTGCCAGACCCCTGTCAAGTGGAGCGCGCGGCGAAACGCGTGGCTCTTTAATTGCAGAGGATTGTGGGTCTTGTAGTTTTAATGGCGTGGTAGCCACCCTCCTCCAAGACGTGCAAACTTCATTTCCCGAGCTCTAAAAGAAAAAACGTCGAAAAGAATTAACCCCCTGTGTTAGAAAGTATACAAAAACAAGTGATGTTTAAGTGATGTTGGAATTTGTAGCCCATTTGTTAGTCTGAAATCCCTAATAGAGCTTTCAGGTGTGTGGTGCATTCCTAAGTAAATTATGCTCTTTTTATTAGTAAATTTAAGGAATTTGCAGTATCTTTGCTATTGTGTCATCACCAATAATGCTTTAAAGAGTGTAGTCCTCACCTTAACCTGTGGAAGAGTGTAAATTATGCATAGTGTACACCCCTTTAACCGTGGCAGAATCGGAACGCAAGCTTTAGTTTAGGACTAATTATACTTTAATTCTTATGTGAATCTTTTTTGTGTGTTTTTTATACAGACTACATATTTATAGATAGTTAAAAGAAACTGTACATTCACAAGAACATGTTTGGGAAACGGGTAAATGCTACATAAAGCGTTCAAAACACTCTGCATATCACTCATCTTGGAGGACACAGGTTATATGTTGTTTAAAACAGAACAGCCTGTACATTAAACGTAAAACAGAGTTCTGAGATCACGAACAGGTGAAATGTTCACCCGGTTCGGTCAGAGGTGAATGCTACATAAAGGTTAAA
>JBBIGB010305013.1:0-11200 GCA_037577075.1 Alestopetersius hilgendorfi | reverse complement strand
CCCTCTAAAGTTACTCCACATGACCACATATTCCTCTCAAGTTTCTCAACCTGACCACAAATCCCTCTAAAGTTACTTCACCTGACTATAAATCCCTCCAAAGTTACTCCACCTGACTACAAATCCCTCTAAAGTTACTCCACCTGACTACAAATCCCTCTAAAGTTACTCCACCTGACTAGAAATACCTCAAGTTACTCCATCTGACTACAAATCCCTCTAAAGTTACTCCACCTGACTAGAAATACCTCAAGTTACTCCACCTGACTAAATATTCCTCTAAAGTTACTCCACCTGACCACATATCCCTCTAAATTTACTCTATCTGACAACATATTCCTCTAAAGTTACTCCACCTGAATATAAATCCCTCCAGAGTTACTCCACCTGACTACAAATTCCTCTAAAGTTACTCCACCTGACTACAAATCCCTCTAAAGTTACTCCACCTGACTACAAATCTCTCTAAAGACCATGTATTCCTCTAAAGTTACTCCACCTGGCAACATATTCCTCTAAAGTTACTCCACCTGGCAACATATTCCTCTAAAATTACTCCACCTGACTACAAATCCCTCAAAAGTTACTCCACCTGACCACAAATCCATCTAAAGTTACTCCACCTGACCACATATACCTCTAAAGTTACTCAACCTGACCATGTATTCCTCTAAAGTTACTCCACCTGACCACATATTCATCTCAAGTTTCTCAACCTGACCACAAATCCCTCTAAAGTTACTACACCTGACCACATATTCCTCTAAAGTTACTCCACCTGACCACAAATCCCTCTAAAGTTACTCCACCTGACTATAAATCCCTCCAAAGTTACTCCACCTGACCACAAATCCCTCTAAAGTTACTCCACCTGACCACATATTCCTCTAAAGTTACTACACCTGACTACAAATCCCTCTAAAGTTACTCCACCTGACCACAAATCCCTCTAAAGTTACTCCACCTGACTACAGATCTCTCTAAAGTTACTCCACCTGACTACAAATCCCTCTAAAGTTACTCCACCTGACTACAAATCCCTCTCAAGTTACTCCACCTGACTACAAATCCCTCTCAAGTTACTCCACCTGACTACAGAATCCTCTAAAGTTACTCCACCTGACTACAAATCCCTCTCAAGTTACTCCACCTGCCTACAAATCCCTCTAAAGTTACTACAAATCTTTCTAATGTGGAGACAATTCCATATTAATTGTCATTGTTTTCAAACAGGATGTCCAACAAGCTCATTCACATACCTTTGTCCATATAATGCATGTAAATGAATCTGTATTGTAAGATGGTGTGTGTGTTTGTGTTAACAGGTGAGGAATTCACGACGTGTGGGTCTACCTGTTTCAGTAAACTTCACAATGCAGATTGGTCAGAGCTTCAGCCTAGAGCCACACTCCGTCACCGTGTCTCCGGTATTCATTCGTTCAGTTCCCACTCCCCGTGTGTCCGATTCAGATTCAGAAATGATTTGTCTGAGTAAAAATATTTCTTTACAGAACCTGACCAACTGTATAATGGAGAAAGAAAAGAACCCGAAGGTAAGACTTTTAACACTGAACTCACCTGAAGGACCGGATTGTACTTCTAGAATAAATAAACTAAATTACTTACAAAATTTTTTACAAATGTTCTGTGAATATGACTGTAATTTTCTTATAATTCATAACTAAATTAAATTAGTCTCTTGTTTGGATTTGGATTATACCAGTTTCTTCCACTTCTACAGCTCAGGGTTGACTCCAGATTTCTTAGAATGTTAAACAGAACATAAAACAGTGAAATCATGTAGAACAACTGACACAAAGGTCGATTTTATAGTTTACCTAAGAGTAGTTGACTTATGAACAATTCAGTAAAGCACTGTTTTGGGTACATTTCCAGAACAACCATCAAACTACGTCGTCTCTGGATCTCAGTTTCTGGAATCCCTGACCTCCACGGATCAGCCACCAAAAAATCTGAATCAGAATATCTTTATTGTCGTTGTGACAGGCACAGAGAAATTAGGTGCAGCCCTCGTGGAAAAGTTCTCAGCAACTGTGTAAGCTTCACACTGCATAGGTGGCGCTCATGCACAGCATGGCGGTAGCTCAGTGGGTAGGATACTTGCATCCGGACAATGAGATCATGGGTTCGAATCCTACCTTCAGCACCACCACTGGGTCCCTGAGCAAGACCCTTAACCCTAAGTTGCTCCAGGGAGACTGCCCCCTGTAGGTAGGGAATGGAAGTCGCTTTGGATAAAAGCATCTGATAAATGCCATAAATGTAAAAGATAAAGAACCGCCCTGCTACTAGAATGTCTTCATATTTTTACTTGTTTACTCATTTCCTTATTTCTCTACATTCTGTATCTGATGACCACTGGTGACTTTGTACTGTAGGAGTCTAGCCCAAGGACTCTTATTGTGTAGTGTGGTTCACCCGAAAGGAGGACTCACCACACAAACTGCAACAACATGATTATAACATCTTTAATTGTGAAGTTAATTGTGTGAATCCTGCACTGCAAAAACTCCTGATCTAACTAAGACTTACAATCTTATTTCTAGCCTAATATTCTTATTGTTCTTGTTTATAGAATAATATACTACATAAGAGCAGACTTTGTAAGATTATTAAGACTGTTTAAGGTATTTTTTTCCTTATTTCAAGAAATCTTACCAAGAAAAAATATCTTACCGCATGGACAGATAATTTCACTTGTTTCTAGTCTAAAGATGTCTTTAAATAGAAAAAATATCTTAAAACAATCCTTATATACAATATAAGAGCAAATAAATCTGCTCTTGTACAGTATATTATTCTCAAAACAAGAACAATAAGAATATTAGGCTAGAAATAAGATTGTAAGTCTTAGTTTAGATCAGGAGTTTCTACAGTGTGAAGTTTGCTTTTTTCTTTACTCTGTTGTTCTAATGCAGCCTGTTTGTTTGTTTGTTTGTTTGTTTGTTTGTTTGTTTGTTTACTCCAGTTGTGTCAGAACCAGATGAGCTGTGTGAGGTTTCAGTGTTCCTCCTTCTATCTGGAAGCTGCTATTTCATCAGAAACTGTGGTTCAGTTTGACCTGAAGGCCTTGCTCACCTTCCTCAACCCTCAGCAATACACAGGGGTAAGACCAGCCCAGAGTTTCCCAGAACGGTTTTCTGGGCTTGTGGTGGGTTCAGACTGTCGACCCTCCTCATGTGTTTTCGTCTGATTTAGTTTCACTCCTGACTGTAGTTTCTCGTCCTCCACTCTTTCTCCTTTAGCCAGGACAAACAGTTCTCAGGCTCCATTCAGGTTCAAACCAGTTTCCACTCGACTCTGATTTCTTTTACAGCAAATCTAGAACCCGGTAGCTGCCTTCTCTGTTTAGGTCCTAGGTGAGCTGAGTAGGTACCAAATCAATCGATAGATAGTGGGAGGGTGTTCGATACACTTCAATCAATCAATTATTTTCAGCAACAAAATCAAGTAAACCCTCTGTCTTCTGTCGGTGTTCAGAACACAAACGGTTCTGTTTCTCTACTGAGAGTCCCGCCTTCTTAACCCAGTGCCGTTACCTGATTGGCTGTGCTGTTTCTTGCAGGTGTGCGATTGGCTGAAGCTCTGTGAGTCTGTAAGAAGCTCAGAGCTCAGTGCAGTATTTGTGTTGATGCAGGAGAGAAAGAGGACGAGTTTATTCTAACACTTCTGTTCTGAAAACACAGAACGTCACGTTTGGAGTTGATTCAGTGAGAGTCTGGTGTTACACAGTAAACCGAGACTCTGAAAGAACCGAGGTACCCCGTCCTTGTATTTATGATCTGGATATAGTTAACAGTGTTTTTATGTTTAGATGGAAAATATAATTAGATGCCTTTATTGTCACTGAACACAATACACAGTGAGATTGCAGAGTAAGACAGACAGTATATACATGTGTGTATATAAGTGGTCAGCAGCTTGACACTGTTGTGAATTTGTTCCTTAGAGACCAGGAGATGTTTTTTGGATATCTTAAGGCAGAAGTGTATCTTTATTCAGATCTCCACTGCTTGGCAGCTGCAGTCTTCAGAAAATCATCTGTAGGACAGTGATACATTGAGACTTATATACACTTAGGGGCAGTGCTTAGATCTAGAGACAAAGCACCTGAGTGACAACCCCAAAAAAAGCACGCAAATGAAGCATTCAGGTCCAGCATCCTACACCTCTTCACACCTACCCACAGACTGGGACCAAGAACAAAGGACAGGAACTGTCCGACACCTTGGTCTTGATCTAATTATCTGTCTGATGTCTAAAACGCAAGGTGAACATAATATCTGTATATTTTAAACAGTTTCCTAAATTTGTAATCCTACAATCACCCAGACCCGCTTTTCTGAGAATGTGCAGGCGCTTCTGTGCTTTCTCACGACTGCCACGGTGTTTGTTGACCAGGATCGGTCATCAGAAATGTGAAGGTGTGAACTCTTTACACACAGTCTCAATTCATGAGGATGGGGAGATGATATTTTTTTGTGTTCACACTCAGCACCACTGACTGAGTTTGAGATGAGAGAGATGAGATGAGATGAGACCGACCGCTGTGGTGTCGTCTGCGAAGTTGATTATGGAGTTAGAGATGTAAAGTTCTAGATCATTGGTTTGAAAAGGGCAACAGAACCTTCAGGGTTCCAGTCAGGTTGAATTAAAATAAAGCTTTTCTTGTGTTCCTTGTGGCTGTGGTTCTTTGTGGCTGGTTACTGGATGACAGTTCCAGTCTGTAGGTGCTGTTCTCCTCCCCCATATGTACCATGTACATGTACTTTCATGTTAATGTATGAAAGATGGTTGGAGTAAAGTTACTGCTTTTGTCTCCCCATTAATCTCAAAATCAAACCTTCACCCTTTATTACTATTATATTAATCCTCGAACATCCTCAAAACACTCGCTATGACAAAATCTTGAACACCTTCAGTGATCTCCATTAATGCTGTGCTTGTTGTTGGGCTGAGGGGGAACCTGGTGTCTCCTGGATCTCCTGAACTACCAGGTACCAGAAAGCGAGGAGTTGAGTTGGTACTACGTAAAGGGAAAAGGACGTATTCACAGTTCACTCATGGTTTCTGTGGTCCTTCCTGGTTTTCATTCTCTCCTGATTTTTCCTGTCCTTCCTCTCCAGAGATGGTCTTTCTTCACGTTCAGTTTGGAGGACGGGTTCTCCACCTCTGCTCAGCTGGACTTTAACAGAAGCCTCTACAGTCAGATGTCTGTCGGCCCCAAGGTGAGAGCTGTGATCAGACGGCAGACAGAGTTTAACCTTCTGCTGCTCCTCTCTAAACCTCCTCCTCTTCTCTTTTACAGGACGAAGTGACCAGATTCCACCAAGCACAGGTAGACCTTCTCAATGTTCACTTCTCAGACAGTCCAGCATGTGTCCTCTGTCCAAGTCTCTCTCTCCAAAAGTGTCTGAATCTGTCTCAACAAATCTGTCCAGTTCTGATCTAATTCCTTCAGGAAATGTTTTTGTGTCTAATTGGTAGTGTGTTCATATCTAGAATGTTTTTAGTTTTTCAAATGCAGAGATTCTGAAATGAGATTTTTCCTCGAATTGGAACAGAAAACACTGAGTAGTAGTAATATCTGAAATACTGAATATGAATGGGGTGAACTCTTTGGTTTGTCTTTGTTCTTCTGTCTCTGTACTGACATAGATCAGGGTTCTCATTTATAAAAAGTGTGCTTGCGATGAAAAGACCAAAATGGTGTACGCAAAGACAGTCAGATTTATGAAAACATGCACAAGCGCTCTTGCAAGCAAAATAAGCTTTATAAATAGCCTCTATCGTCCGCCCTTCGACATGCCGCTGTTCAACTATACATTGTAAATGCAAATCACCTCAAGAATATTTAAGCCTCCAATGTAAACTTGAAAAAATGTGTGACTAAGAAAAACAAAGAATTATCTGGAAGTTAAAAATATGTTCACAAAATATAAATATAAAGACACAAACACACATGCAAATTTTGCTCACAGCTACACTGACATTTTTGAGGTAATTTTTAAAACTTTATACAATTCAATTGAATGACAAATTTTGGGTAACAAATCAAGATGGGGCGCGATACAAATAGTGCTGGGAGACTCTAAAGCAGGGGTAGTCGGTAGTGTTGATGCCGCCTCCTCTCCAGACAGCAGCCGCCCAGTCCTGAGCCCGCCCCGTCAGCCTCTGGATCACCGCCGAGATCCGCTGCGTGTTCATGAGACTTGGGTTCTCTGCGAGATATAATTCACACGCCAACAGAAAGTTCCTACATCTCCTGCATACCTTTCAGGATGGGAAGAGTGGTGGTAATTCCAGGCGGAGTATTAGCCGGCTGTGGAGCAGGTGCAGGTGCGGGAGGTGGTGCAGGTGGAGCAGCTCGTTCTCGAATCCGTCCTAGGATTTCCTGTACAGCCTACTTGAGGGTTATAAGCTGTTGGCGGTGCTCAAGAAGCTGCTATTCAGGGATCATACTGATTTCCTGGCTCATGATGACTGGCTTCTAAGTCGATTCAGATTCTCAATACCTATCCTCTTGGAGCTGTGCTGAACAAGGGCAGCTTTATAAAAGCAGACTTTAAGAAACGGCGCCATAACTGTCCCGCTATACAACTTCTGTCCACACATTAGGGTTTTTAGCCAGAGGAACTTTTCAGCGTGAACCCGGACCTATCGGGTATTTCTCAGTCATCACTGAGTCATGCCATGCCCACTGGATGGGGTGGTAGAAACCGTTTTTACATTTACATTTATGGCATTTATCAGACGCTTTTATCCAAAGCGACTTCCATTCTGTAACTACAGGGGGCAGTCTCCCCTGGAGCAACTTGGGGTTAAGGGTCTTGCTCAGGAACCCAGTGGTGGTAGGCTGGAGGTAGGATTCAAACCTGTGACCTCTTGGTCCGGAGGCAAGTATCCTACCCACTGAGCTACCGTCAGACACTGAGTTTCATCCAGACGTACAATTTCCCTACACTGTGGTTAAACAGGCAAACATTAATGCGCAATTCGCAGCGATGTCTGTCTTTACAAATGTATTCGGAGCGATCGACTGCACACACATTGCTATAAAGGCGCATTCAAAGAATGAATTTGCTTCTGTTCATTAAAAGTATTTTCATTCCATTAATGTGCAAATTATTTGTGATGCATCTCATTAATGTTGCAGCTCAACCCATGATTTGTTTATTCTCAAAAATAGTAGTGTTGGAAACAAACTTGTGCCTTTCCCCAGTGTGAAACCACTTAATCTTAAACATAATACATGAATTCAGGAGGTTGTATTATTTAAGGTGCGTTTGTATCTTAATTCTCCGTAATTTCTTAGAAATTAAAATCAAAATAAGATAATTTCAAGTGTAGCTGCTGCATAATGTTGCACAAAATCGTGGCTGTACCTAAGGAGCTGAGGAATGATGAACCTGACCTGTGAATTGGACAGCGCTGCAACATTGTTTGGATATAAAGAATGCAAAAACAGGCAATCAAAAGCAGAACACATTAAACTAATTCTTTTAATGTGTGTCTGATGTCCAATAGCACAGCTTTTATATTTTTAGTTCATTGGCAATATCTCTTACAGCATAGACTAGGCCTATTGCATTTTGTGGCTGCAGCACAGGTTCTGGCAGCATGCGGTCAGATGGTCGCCCCTTGGGTTCTGAACCTCGGAGTGTGGCAGCCAGCGCCCGAAGATGCTCGGTACAGTGGCGCCATCAGCGCCAAGAGTTTCCTCCACAGCACAGAGGGTCACTTCCTGTACTCTTGTCTGAAACAGAATAAACATAAGTAATACGGCTTGTTTAGCTGAAACATGCAAATAAGTCAAACAAATACAGCACGAATATAGTGTCTCCAATAATTGCAGCATCTCGCTGCTCGTAAGGTGTGAGCCTTGGAATTCCCCCCTCCAGTGGTGTTAAGACTCGCTTTTTCACGTCGACTTTAACATCCGACCCTTTTTTTTAAATTTCGGGCACGGTGAGACTTTCTATACTTAAGTCCCTTTACCACCCTGTGTCACTCAAACAAATTTCTTTTGCTGTTGGTGCCAGTACTTAATCTACCAAATTCAAATCAAATTCAAATTCAAAAATTCAAACCAAACATATATTTTATTTTTCATGCCTCAACTTCAGTAAGAAAGACGCTATATTTTTTCCTTTATTTTTGCATGCCCTGGCCATTGTTTTTTTAAACCCTGAACAAAGCGGGTATTTAAAATGCTTTGCATATTCAAGTATGTAAAATTATGGGAGGAGTCGGGGCGTGACTGTGGGTTGGGCCACGTGCGGACAATTTCACGTTGATTGGGATTTATAAATAGAAAGTGCTGTAGAACTTCGCTTACGCACAGTTTTGTGCATCTGGATATTTTTTGGCGTACGCACATATCTAGTTTTGTCTGTACGCCATGTTTTAGTCTGAATTCTACACACGGCATTACACATGAGACCCCAGGTCTTTCACACTGAAATATTGATCATTATATTATGCTTTTTATTATTATTATTGTTATAAAACGAGCAGAGCTCAGTTTCCAAACTCACCAAATATGAAGTTAATAAGTCAAACAGTGTTGAAGTGTCCAACACACTGTTTACCAGAAAATGGACACGGCTTATGATAAAACCCTCACAAATCAGCATCAGAGACCTCTTTCTTAGTGTTACTGAACCTGAACTGTTTTCTGTGTGTCTGATCTCAGGTCAGCATCAAAGCTGAGGTCATTATTCCTCCGAATATTCATTTGATCGTGTTTGTGGGGGCGTTCTGTGGGTTCCTCCTCCTGGTTCTCTTCTTCGTGGTGCTCTACAAGGTAAGAGCCAATCACAGCACAGTCCACTCATGACATCATCAGTCTGATCTCGGTCTGATCTCGTTCTGCATCAAACAGAAATGTTTAAAGACGTGAAGCCGCTCAGTCCATCATCTCCCTCGGAAAGAATCTGTGTTGTCATGATAACCAGAGCATCCTGCTATAACCACCATCTCCTAAATTACCTGTAGCATCTCACAAAACGACATTTAGGGGTTTACCCTCTTTATCACCGCTCTGGTACTTAATTCAGACTGAGCACTGATTCATTCTCTAATCATCTCCTGCCCCTGTTTATAAAGGAAAGCCCATCAGTTTCTCTCAGAGACCCCAGTCGGTCCTCACTGATCCTTCATTCCCGTTTCTCACAAAGAATCAGGACCAGTTTGATAAACGCTACTGAACTGAGTTATAAACACTCTCTCTTTCTTTCTCTGTCTCTCTCTCTCTGTCTGCCTGTCTGTCTCTCTCTCTCTCTCTCTCTGTCTCTCTCTCTCTCTGTCTCTCTCTGTCTGCCTGTCTGTCTCTCTCTTTCTGTCTCTCTCTCTCTCTCAGTGTGGCTTCTTTAAGAGTAAGAACCCGTATGAACAGTCCAGTGAAGGAGAGAGGGAAGCTGGAACAGAAACTCCACCAGAAAAGAACGAGGGAGAGGAAAAAAGGAGCAGCGTTTCAGATGAAAAGGAGGAGGAAGCGTTTTCTGGAGCTGAAAGTAAACCGCTGATGGGCAGCAGGGAGAATGGAGGAACAGGGAATGGAGGGACAGAGAACAGAGGAACGGAAAACAAAGGAACAGGGAATGAAGGAACAGAGAACGGAGGAACCGAGAATGGAGAAGCAGAGAACAGGGAATAAAGGAACAGAGAACGGAGGAACCGACAATGAAGGTACAGGAAATGGAGGAACAGAGAACGGAGAACGGAGGAACAGAAAATAGAGATCTCGTTTTATTTCCTTCAATCAGATAAAAAAATAAACCTCCTTTTCTCACTCCTCAGATAACGAGTCATTTACTCATTAAGGTGATGTGCACCATGGAGTTCCTGGAGGAGAAAAGCTTCTTGATAAAAATGTATAAAATCTCAAACATTAAAAGACAAAATAATCTAAGATCTTAAGTGTGTAGGACGTTCTGGAATCTTCTGACTTTGCTTTTCTTTCATTTGAACAGTTTTATTTCAGCCCACAGTGAAGAGATATTTGTGTTTTTATCTCTTTAAGTGACAAAAGGAAGATTTTTTATCTAAATCTGTACAGTTTGTGACAAAATCTACTTTTAATGTTTTGCAAAAATCATTTAACCTGGACTTTCTGTTCTAATGTGTATATTTGTTTTGGGGTTTTTGGTTCCTTTATGTTATTGAAATATTATTGTCTGATCTTCTTCAAGGGTTAAAAAGCTGGTTATTTAATGATTAGATCTGAAATGATTGAAAGGCCATGATCAGTATTGATTGATGCTTATAAAATCTGACTGGACCGGACATTTTAATTCTAACTTGGGATTTGATTTAAAAGTGTTAGCAGAGAGAATATTGTAGTTTTTACCCTTTTAGTTTGAGCATGAATGCATTCATGAATAAAACCTGCTTTATGATCAAACATGGATTCAATTTATCACCTGGTCACTAAAGAATTGTAAAGTCTGTTTTGTTACACAGTTAATGTAATTTCACAGTAAAATCTAAACGCCATCAAAGAAACACACTTCAGAAGAAGGCCCTGGGGGAAATTTCTGCTGGACAGTCCTGAGGAACATTTTTGAAGACCCGAGAAACACCTCTGTATCTGTATTGTTAGATAAATATTCCTGAAGCTCCTTGTGGAACTGCAGTTTGCAAGCATTACAGCTCAGATCTCAAAACGCAAGAAACTACTTTAAGTTCTATATAAAAGTTCATAAAATTCGAAAATAACAAAAGTCATTCCAGCACTTAGTTAAAACCACACCAGGATGAACCTGCCACCTTCAGAGAAGCACTTCATTCAGGCATTTAAAGTGTTAATACATTTCAAACAGTTTTCAAACGGAGCACAAAAACGCAACCATTTTTCAAAATAAAGGGAACTTTAAAACCTGCGTTAACTCGTGATAAAATAATAGTTGGTGTTAAGTAAACAATGCGTAAATGCAGTGTCCAGCCCTAATCATTACTAATATATATGACTATAATTGTTAGAAAAAAAAATCTTCTTGAAAAAGGTAGAAACTTAAGTGCCCAAACAATTAGCTAAATTTACTAATTCATGCTTAATTTGGGGGATGGGGGGTTAATGATGTGTTGGACGTGGGGCCCACGTGGGTTTATGAAGGGCTGAATCAAGGGCCCCATTTGGGCAGCCCCACAGGGCCCCATAAAGATTTGTCCCCAGGTT
>JBBIGB010304995.1:0-11202 GCA_037577075.1 Alestopetersius hilgendorfi | reverse complement strand
GCTTCTTCTTGGTTGGAAAGAAAACCTGCACCCACAGCGGCCCTTTCTGGACCAGTTTGAGGACCCCTGCTCTAAACAATCACAATGTTTCTGAAAGGTTGATCAGTCACAGCTCCACGTGAGATACTGGGTTCTGATTAATCGAGGTCATCATGTAATCCGTCTGTTTTCTTACCATTAAAGGTGTTGGCGAACCTGTGCAGGAATGGCTGGGGCGAAACTACTGTAGCCAGTAATATATACATTTAAATAGGTTGGTTTTGTGACATGGTTTTGTGGTTTTTGTATGCATGATGCAATATGTTGCAGTAAAACTACAGTACTGTTTGTATTATTTTGTCCATTATATGGACAAAAATCCTGGTAAACACTAGTTTTTCAAGGTTTGGGATAGGCCCCATACTTCCAGTGAAGTGCAATATTAATTATTCAGCATACTAAGACATTTAGGACAACCCCATGCTTCCAACTCTGTGGACATGGTTTGGGTAAGAACATTTTCTATTCCGGAATGAATGTGTGCCAGTGCACAAAGCAAGGTTCACGCAGACATGGTTGGATGAGAAGAACTGGTCTGTCCCCACAGAGCCCTGACCTCAATACCAGCCAACACCTTTGGGATGAACTGGAACTGAGATTGCGAGCCAGACCTTCTCATTCTACATCAGTGCCTGACCTGATAAAAGCTTTTAAAAAAGGGTGGGAAAGTGTCATTAAAGTCGCTGCTGGTGTAATGATCAGGCGTCACAACACTTTTGCCCATTCAGTGTATTTAAGAAGCAGCTGTGTGTTTGAGTGGTGCCCGGCAGGAGGCGCCGTCGCCGCGGAGCGTGTTGTTTACCCTGCAGTTGAGAATTTCCGGAGCAGAGAAATGAAAAGCACAATGTTGTATAGAGACCCTGAATGAAAAGAGAAGAAGCATTTTAAACCGTTTTTTTTTTTAAATATTCCTTCTGTCTCCAACATGGCCGGACTGCCGCCCGGAGACCCCCAGCTGGTCTCTATGATCGTGAATCACCTAAAGACGCACGGACTATTCGACCAGTTCAGGAGGGACTGCCTGGCGGACGTGGACACGAAGGTACCGAGGCGCGAATAAAGCTCAATAACACTAAAAACACACTTCAACCAGCCAGGGCTGCGAGTAAAGAGGGATAACTTCATAATTCCTTTTAGAATTCTGTAATTTTCACTATTTCTCCAAGTGAAGTGAAGTGAAGTGAACACACCGCAACACAGAGTCAACTTGTCTGCATTTAACCCATTCACCAAGTGAAGGGGACGGTCGCTCAGTGGTGCCATTAGCAGTTCTAGGATTCGAACACACAGTTGATCGCACGGGCAACTCCCTAACCACTAGCCCACCAGACGATGGTGACATTTTAAAGTAAAAACTCCACCTATTCCTAAGAATTCCTCGTAAATTCAGTCTTAGTTATCGTACACACAATGTATCTCAATATGCTTTACAGAAATTGAATACAAAATAAGAGAAAATGGCACGAAATAGTGGAAGAAATAAAAGAATGCTTTAAAAAACACTGAAAGTGCAATAAAAGTTCAAATGGTTTAAAAAAGGCAGAGGAGAACAGTGCAGTGCTTAGCAGCTGTTTGCAGTTGTTAACAGATTCGGTCCAGACTGGGTGCGGAAGGAAACAGTTCATTGTAGAGACTCTAGGACTCTAAAATCTCTTTACAGGGGCAGTGAAATTATTCCAGCACAAATGTAAATGTACATGTAAATATAGGCGTTTTATTGGGCAAGGTACTGTCCCCTGTTCCTGGCTGCCCGCTGCTTCAGGTGAATAGGTTAAATGTGGAGAACAATTTTGTGCTGTTCACACTGCTGTGGGGTGCTCACACATGACAAATGGTCACATTACTCTTTACACTTTTAACCTTACTTTATTCACTGTTGACTCTCAGTGAATCTCTATACGGCAGATAATGGCAGGATCAAAAATGTCATTGTTGTGTTTCTTATTTGTCTTCCAGCCTGCATACCTGCACCTGAGGCAGCGAGTGGACAACTTTGTGTCCAACCATCTGTCTAACCACACATGGAGCCCCCAGCTGAACAAGAACCAGCTGAGGAACAGCATCAGGCAGCTGGTGCTGCAGTAAGTACACAACAGGCCAACCCTGCAGTTAATATTGTAGTATAGGGTCTTCAACGTGGTCTTTATATTGCTAAAAGAGTGGACCGTGTGCTTTTGGTTCCTGACAGCATTAAGTCTATGAACATTATAGACATTGCTATGCATATTGTTACTGAGGTTTATTTGTCATTCTTATATTTAGGAAATTTTGCTGATTTTTCATAACTCCGTCTGTGTAAACAGTTTCATCCACAGTGGGTTTGGTGTAGAGACTTAGATTCCTTTACAGTAGTGGGGAATAGAACTAGACATCTCCGACACAAATATGAAAAGAGAAGAATCATTTAAAACCGCTTTTTAAAAATATTCCTACTTTCTCCAACATGACCATTTTATTCACTATTGCCTCCAGAGAAGTTTCACATCTCTGTGTTTATAGGGAATGTTGATATGGCAAAGCCATGACACCCTGCATGTATCACCATCATGTATGAGTTTAGTTATAGGACTAAAAGCTTCTCAAAACTGTGGTACAGCAACATTTCAGGCATCAGGTCATGCATCCATAACCCATTCATGGAATAACCTTCAGTGAAGGAGCTTTTAGAGACTCTGTCTGGTTCCATTCATTGCCAGTTCGGACTTGGTGAGTTTCTCCAGGACAGAGCGTTTTGCACCAAGCCCAGTCTAAACCCCTCTATTTACTCCTTAAACATTTTATTAGTTTTTTTTCAATCAGTGGAATTCAGTGTCTAGTCCAAACCTGGTACTGTTCCCACTCTAAACTGTTCCCAGCTCTGGCAGATTCTGATGATATTGTAATAATTTAATTTGTCAGTTATTATTTGCCTTAGTAATTAATCAAAATATTACAAAACAGTCCTTTCGAGCAGTAACAATATTTGTCCAGTGTCGATGTGGTGGTTGTTGTTTATTATTTGTTCTCTTTGGTGCAGGTCAGGCATGCTGGAACAAGGTGTTGACCGCATCGTGGCGCAGGTGGTCGATCCTAAGATTCATCACATTTTTCGGCCACAGGTGGAGCAGGTCGTTAGGCAGTTTCTGTCTCCCGGGAGCCACATGGAGGAGCAGCCTCCTCTGCCTCCAGAGCCCCTGATGGAAAGACAGGACAGTCAGTCACCCATCCCAGGTAATGGCAGGGATGCGTCATTAGAGATGTTTGATGGCCCAGACCTACTGAAAACACAGCTGAGCAGACGTTACATTAGAATGTTTATTACATAGACATTTGTTATTAAACCGTGGTTAAACCGACACATCAGCAGTAAAGTCCTGTGAGTGTTTCCAGTTGGATTTTAGCCTAAACAGTCCAGCTCCTCTTATCGTGTATCGTGTACGTTATAGTGACGTGATTATAATATTTATAGCTAAAACACTTTTATACCAGCTATCTCTCTCTGTGACTCTTTTTCTTTCACTCTTTAGTGCTATTTTCATATGAAAAGTTAGACTTAATCTTTTTGTGTTCCCTGTGATCGGCTGACTCTTCAGCTCCACCCTCCGGTTCAGACACCAACCTGGCAGATTCAGTTTTGTTCCAGAGCCAGGCAAGTGTACACAGCATGCTTTCAGACAAGAATAACTGTACAAATTCAATCACTAGGGTGCTTTTTCTCTTTAGTAAGGGGCATTATTTGCAGTATCCTTATCCAGGTAGTTAATATATTGTATCATAAAATATAATGTTATATGCCTATTTCCTCTGTGAGGAATTTAAAGAAATATAATAGGACCTTTATGATCATGTTACACTGTTTGTATCTTTGGTCCCTAAAAATAGTTAGACATGTCCTCTCTTTTTACACATGTTTAGGGTTTCTGAGGTCTGTGAATAAGTTGATGATAAATGATAAAAACTGTAAGAATGAGCTTTTGCTTTTTTAAAGACTAAAAGGTAAATCACCCATAACATTTATTGATAAATTAAGACAGTGGCATAAAACCAGGGAACAACTGGTGGTTTTAATGATGTCCTGAGGTGTAAAACTCATTGATTGTGATACTGATAATTATATAGTAATTACTAACTACGCAGACAAACGTGTATGCATTGACACTGATTTGTTATGTGTATGTGTGTTTGTGTTTCTTTGTGCCCACCTCTAGCACCAGAATCCATCTAGCAGCTGGACTCAAATTGGAGACCCCATCCAGGATGTCCTCACCACTGGTTCGGAGGAGGGAGAGATGGACATAAGTCATGTG
The DNA here is from genome assembly GCA_037577075.1 of Alestopetersius hilgendorfi. NCBI lineage: Eukaryota > Metazoa > Chordata > Actinopteri > Characiformes > Alestidae > Alestopetersius > Alestopetersius hilgendorfi. The sequence continues at coordinate 6,877 of JBBIGB010304995.1, read as the reverse complement.
GACGAGGATGAGACTGAGGTTGAGATGAGGGACGTAGAGGAGGAGCAAGCAGAGGGGGATGGACAGAAGCCTGTGAGCAAATCGGAGAGGGACAGTGAGAGAGAGCAGGAGAGAGAGAGAGAGATAGAGGTGGAGAAAGAGGCAGAGGCTGAGGAGGTCAAGAAAGAGGAGGCGGTGGAAGCGAGGGATGAGAAAGACAGGGAAGAGAAATATGAGGCGAAAGAGATGAGCAAAGTGTCAGAGAAGAGCAGAGAGGAGAGCAGAGACGCAGATGGGCCGAAATCCTCCACAGACAAACAGCACATCCACCAGAGAGCCAGAGAGAGGCTGAAGGAAGGTGAGATCTTCAATCTTCTAGCATCTGCTCAATGTAACAGACACATTCATGACTTTTACAGTGGCAATACCAGAATCCATTCTTTTATTGATCCTGTTCTTTAAATTTACTTTAAACAATAACAAAGTCAGATGAAAAGGTGTGAGAAAAATCAGCAGTTGTGATCAACAGTGATGTTTTTGGAAAATAACATGCTAAATTTCCTGTATAAAGAATGAGGTAGGAGTGGTTGCTACAAATGTTTTGCTCAGCAAATGTGCATTGATCATATGGCTGTGTTAGTTAGAGCTGCGTATTGCAGAATATTGTTATTGCCTTTTAGGATATTAACGGACCCCTATAATCACTTGAAGGGTTAAAGTTTGCAAATATTGTTTCAAACAGTATGTTTACCCCCCTCTATCCATGCAGTCCATGAGCTACAAAAACAGCCTGTTTTCAGATCAGTTTTTGTGATTGTAAAACCAACACATGTAAATGTTTCTCCTTGTTCTGGCTACAGCAGTTTAGCCTCGTCTGTTCATACAACAATTCGATACTAACCGTTTAAAAATTTGACTTTTAGTGGATTACATGAAGACCTTGATTCATCAGAACTTCTAGCATCTCACCTGGAACTGGTATCCCTGTCAAACACTGTAGAAGCTGATTTGCATGGCATAGTCTTAGTCTTTTGCAATATAAGAATTGCAGAAACCAATATCGCGGTAACATTTGGCAGACGATATATTGTGCAGGCCTAGTTGGAATAAACTGATATTAGCAGTTTAGTACCAGTTCTCCATGCACATCCTTGCTGTTGCCACGACGTTGCACATCAAGCAGAACGGCTTTGGCAGCATCCACAGAACTGAATGGTCACTTTTGTGACAAAATTAGAATGCCCTTAGCTGTGCATTTATCATGTTCTTTTATGTGACAGCAATGAAGCTCCAACTCACGTTATTCTGCAGTCCCACCTCAGCTACTGCAGGGGTGCCTGAATCTGGCCCTAGAGGGCAGGTGTCCACAGTTTGGTGACTGTGTGTGTGTTTGTATTTAATTTGTATCAGAATATTCTCTGGAGGACTCGGATCTGGAGGGCCTGAGTGATATCACAGTGAGTTCAGTACACACCAGTGATCTGTCATCATTTGATGGTGAGAGCGATGACGAGCAGCCCACAGCTGACTCCACCGAGGAAGGAGAGATCACCTCTGAGGGTGAGCCTAGTTACACTGGTTATACTTTTCTGTCCCCACCAGTGGACTTACCTTTTCTCATGATTAAGTGTATCCACTTGTGTTTTCATGTGTGTAGATGAGAAGCTTCAGAAAAAATCTGGGGGCGAGGACTCAGAAGACAACAGGGAGAAAAAGCCACGCGGAGCGCGCCAAGGCTACATACACAAGCCTTTCCTCTACTCTCGTTACTACAGTGACTCTGATGATGAGGTGACTGTGGAGCAGCGACGGCGCTCTGTGGTGAGAAGGTTTCATTTTCTGTGGTTTCTGATGTGCATTGAAGGTGCAGTCAGTCATTATTCTTATATTAAAGCACCAGTGGGAATCTCCAGTCCCAGGCATTCAGAGTGGGTTTTCCTTACAGTGGTGGTGAATGGAACCAGACATCTCCAACACGAATATAGCCATTTCATAGACTATCGACCCCTTTTGAAGCTCCACTTGTCTTCTGAGTGCGTATAAGGAATGTTGATGGTAAAATAGTGGCAAATCTGAGCTTAATCACTTTTCTACTTAACTCTTCTTTGGGGCTGTTTGCAAAAAGCTTCAAAACGCTCTGGTTGAACAACATCTCAGGCCTGAGGCCGTGCGTTCATAACCATTTAATGGAATAATTTTCTGTGAGGGAGCTTTTAAAGGCAGACATCTGAGTCTGTTCAACACCATTGTGTGACTTGGTGACTTTCTACAGAACAGAACTTTTCTCACTGAACCCACTTTAAACCTCTCTGTTCACATTTGAAACACTAAAATATCTTTTGTTCTGTCAGCAATGGTTCATATGTGTTAAAGCTGCAGACTCAATCCTTCCACTAAAGCATCATTACATATTTTTTCACTCCAGGCAAAGGAGAAGGAGGAGAGGGTGTTGAAGAGGCAGCAGAATAGAGAGCGCTGGGAGGAGAGGAGGAGACAGAAAGCAGAGCTACTGGGTGAGCTATAACCATTATCATCAGCAAAGAACCAACTCGTGAGTCACGTTGTGGTTTATTGCATGAATCAAAGTAATTATTGAAGGATTGACTCCTGTTTATTCCATTGGTGAACCAGCAAAGAAGGAGCAGCAATCTTCATCCTACCAGGAGGCGTCACGGCCCAAAGCGAAGGAAGCACGGAAGGAGAAGAAGGTTCTGGAGAAGAAAGTGGCACTTAGCAGAAAAAGGAAAAGAGACTCACGGTGTGTTTGTGTGTAGGTTTGTGTGCATGCGATTGTGTGTGTTGTGCATTCAGCCTTCTCCATGTCTTATGTTTCCCTATTTTATTTGGGTCCAGGAAGGAGGATGACTCTGGAAGCAAGAGAAAGAGTGATGCAGATGCAGATTCAGCAAAAAAAGATGTGAGTTTTCTAATCTCTCCATTTTTTTTCTTTCTTGCTCTGTCACTGTTGGTTCTTTACGCAATGTGGCGCTGTCCCTTTAGGAGATGCTGAAATCTAAAGCTGTTCCTCTGAAGCCTGTGAGAAAGCTGTCTGAGATCGAGGAGCAGCGGAAGAGGAAGAGCATTTCGGAAGACCAGAGTGAGCCACGCAAAATCCTTGACAAAAACCGCACACACTCTTTCATACTGGACCTGGAGATGGGAACGGAGGAGGCTCTCCGACAGAAAAGCAGCGGGAAGGGTGAGCGGCATTTCCGCAGAGACAGCCAGTCCAAAGATAAAGAGCGTAAAGACAAAGAGAGGGATGCCAAGCACAAACAGAAGCCAGAGAGCAGAAAAGGAGTTGAGGCTGTTTCAGAGGAAAAGGAAGGAGTGGTGGTGAAAGGAGCAGGGGATGACAAAGGAGAGAAGAAGGGGTTGAAGGTTAAAGGAGAGAAAAAGTCGGTCAGGGAAGGAAGAGTGTCTGTGTCCGATGGTTCAACCACCGAGGAGGGAATGCAGAAGGATTCGAGGAAAGGGAAAACGTCGTCAGAGATTCCCAAAGAGAAGGAGAGGATGAAAGCAGAAAAGGTCCTGGGCAAGAGTGATCCCAAACAGTTGCCTCGTCTAGACTCCACGGGCTCCACTGAGGACAGGACGGAGGCTGAGGCCAGTTCAGAAGTCAACAAAAAGAAAGACAAGCATCCTAAAGATGTCCTGAAACGTTCAAAGAACAGCACAGAGGTCAAACCTACAGAGAAGATCAAGAGCAAGCAGGACAGCAAGGATTCAGGAGCAGGTGAGCCGCCTAAACAGCTTGATGTGGAACCCAAAAAGGCTAAAGACACAGAGACATTGACAAAGGTCAAATCTGTCACTGAAAAAACAAGATCCAAATCCAGAGATGATTTGAAACCTCAGAGCGCGCTTGTTCAAAGAGCGGACAAGAAACCACTAAGTCAGGATGGCAAAAGTAAAGCAACATTAAGTAAAGTGGAGACTTCCAAGGAGAAGAAGAAGGAAGGAGCGTCAAAAGAGGATAAGAGAACCTTAGAGGAATGTTCTGTTGAGAAAGGGAAAGAACCCAAGGGCTTGAAGAAAACAAGTGAAAAGAAGACAAAAGAGTCTGAGAAGAAAGGCGGAGAGAGCGAGAAAGAGAAGAGGAGCTCCCAAGTGAATGAACCTACGACTGAGAATTTAGTTCCCGAACAGGCTGCCGAAATGGTTCCCCTACCTTCAGACATGCAAGCAGAGTCTGCTCCCACAGCCACTCCGACCTTGGAAACTGAGTCTATCACAGCTTTACAGGCCTCAGAGTCTATTAGTGAGTGTAATCTTACTGCTCCACAGGCCTTGGAGACAAAATCTGAAATCACAGCCCCGCAGGCCATTTGTGTGGAGTCTAATTTTGCAGCCCCACAAACCTTAGACTCTGAGTCTGATCTCACAACTCCACAGGCCTTGGATATAAAGTCTGATCTCCCAGGTCCTCAAGCACTGAACACCGAGCCTAATCTCTCAGTCCTTCCGGCCTCAGATTTTCTAATTGAGCCCAATCTTTTAGCCCCACAGGCCATGGAAACAGAACCTGATCATACAGCTTCGCCGGCCTTTAATGTAGAGACTGATCCCACGACTCCGCTGGTCTTGGAAACAGAGACTAATCCCATGACCCCACAGGTCTCAGAAACGGAGACTGAACCCTCAGCCCCACATGCCCTAGAGACCGAGTCTTATCTCCTCACCCCACAGGGCTTTGAAACAGAGACTAAACCCACAGACCAACAGCCCAACAGCCCCCCTATCATGACCGCCCCAGTAGCCACAGACACACTCCCAGCATCTGATCTCACTCCTTCTGATGCTAGACCTGATGACGCGTGTGAACCCCCGTGTGATATCACTCCGACACCTGAGGATAAAGAGGAGGCTGACCTGAGACTCATCGAAAGCCAACCAGAGCCCCACCCTCTCCCAGCAAACGCAGATGCCCTTCTAACCCTCATGGATGTTTGCGCATCTGCAGCCGAAAATATGACCGCACAGCGCGAAAGGCAAGACGCTGAGTGTTCAATCCAAGACGCAGATATGAAGATGAAGGAAGCAGCTCTCACTCTACTGTCCATGGACCCAGACCTGTCAGTGCCACAGAGTCCCATCATCAGAGAGACAACTCCTGTTGCCATGCTGGAGGTAGAGCCTTCATCTTCTATTGATGCAAATGAGTTGGAATGTGAAGCAGCTCCTGGAACCTTACTGTCTGTGGGAGAAGCTGACTCACAGGACACACATGCTGAGGGTAGTGATGCTCTTTTTGGTCTAAAATTCAAACAATTTGCTTTACTAGTGTTAGATAAGTCACTCAGTAGGCTTCACTAAACATTCAGCACAGATCAGCACATTTTAAGAACAACTTTATTGTTAATATCAAATTGCAGATGATGCTTCAGCTCAGACCGATTCCAAAGAAACTCACACACACACGCTGACTGAGGACCCAGCCTCCACATACACTGAGGTGAGTCTCTGGGTATATGCGTAATCCAACCTTTGCTTATCCCTTAGAATTAAACATTCTCTTTCTGATATTAGCCTTTTAGTAAACACTGAAATGTGCTGCAATATTTAGCAGTATAATCAGTTTAATATGGAACAGAGGAATTGCAATACTGATGTTTTGTCCATATATCAGCAAGGAGCTCCTGAGAAAGAGGAGCCCAACAAAACAGTTACCACAGGAAATCAGAGCTCCACAACAGAAACGCCAGGTAAGTCCTCCACAGCTCTCTGTGCCTTTAAAGGAAGTGTAGTTCAGTGGAGATTCATATGTGTTCTTAAGTTTTGTACTATAACCGTGAGGCTGTATCAGCCACACACAAACAGACCTACACAAATACAAAGACATATGTAAAAGTCTGAGTTTCATTGAGTTTCTGTGTTTATTGTAGATGTGAGCCAGAGTGAAGCTGCAGAGCCCTCAGTGTCTGTGAGTACCTTAAACACATTTAACATCTTCCAAAATAACTTCCACTCTGCTTGCTTTGTCATATCCTGCCAAGCAATCAAGCTACACAAGTTTCTTTACAGTGGTGGTGAATGGAACCCGATGTGTATTTAACATAAATATAGCTGTTTTATTCACAATGAATCCCCAGTGAAGCTCCATGTATCTCTGAGCATTTTTATGGAATGTTGATGGTAAAATAGTGGCAAATATGAACTAAATCAATTTTCTTTGGGAGCTGTTATGACTTATGATGCCATGCAGGTATCTTCTCTGCCAAAGGACCAAAAGCTTCTCTAAAACAACATCTCAGACTTTACAACCATACCCATTTCATTAAAAAAATTTTCTGTAAGGGAGTTTTAGGGGCAGACGTCTGCTTCCATTCACCATCACTGTGAATGATTCTGACTGAGCGTTAAACTGAAGATCACGACTTGATGTTTTAAATTCGGTTTTTTATCTGTCACTTCACAGAGAACAAGTTGTATGTGGTTCTCTTCTATGTCTCGGATTAAAGGAAATCTTTTTACTGAATCCTCACTGAATGACCCTGAACTGTGTCTCTAACCTCAGAATGAAGCCGTGGCCACGCCGAAGCCAGCACGCAGAGGACGACCCCCTAAACTCATCAAACAAGCCAGTAGGTATCAGAGCATGTGTGTGTTAAGGGACATGTAGCACAGTTGTTCAATGGGTAAAGTGAACCTTTTATGTACTTAAGCAGGTTCCAGCAGAAAGTGCTTTTGGTCATTTTGTATACCTGGTGAACTCTGCCCCGCCAAAAAACTTTTAAAACTAATGGGTTTAATGTATGGATTATTTAAAATAGCTGTTTGGCTGATATGGGCATTTTACATTACGGGGAGGAGTACCTTTTCTGATGTACAGTCACATGAAAAAGTCAAGAAGGTTTGTTGAAACTAAGGGTGCATTCACACCTACAGCATTTGGTGC
>JBBIGB010304986.1:0-11202 GCA_037577075.1 Alestopetersius hilgendorfi | reverse complement strand
TGACAACCCTATAAGTGACTATATAATGCAAATTCCAAACTAATCACATTCCAATAATACAAGAGACATCTCATATCATCCACAGTTGTTAAAATAAAGTTCCAACCAACTTTAGTATTTAAAAAAAAATGCTCTGATTACTTTCACTTTTTCAAATGTTTTCTGGTATCCATGGTGACCAAGCAGCCCATAAAAACCCTACCTACTCCACTAACTAGACTGGTAACATATTAGCTACAATTCTTCCCATGGGAAGCCATGTCTCTGAAAGCTCAAATCAAAGAAACTTTAATAATCACTAAAGCAGGCATCACCAATCCTGTTCCAGGAGAGCTACCCTTCTGAGAAGTCTAATTCCAGCCACAATATCTGCGCTGGTTAATACAGTCTCTCGGAATTTCCTGATTGGCTGGAGTGCTAGGGGAGGGGCAGAATGTTAGACAGAAGAGGCTACACAGCAGGAAACTGGATTTTTAGGGCTGGTGACTACAAAAATCATGGAACAAAGGTTTCCTGACTTCTATTCAAATTAGTTTCATGTCAACAGGTATTCCGGTCTTTTAAAAATGTAGAGAAAAATATTGAAATATGCAGGAAATGTGACCTAATAGAAAAACGCAAAAAGCTATAAAGAATATGTTGATTTACATGCTTAGTGTTGCAAAACTAGGATAAAAAAAAAATACATCACTGATGCAATATTTGGTTTGTGACCTAGGAAACAGTGACCTTCTGACTACAGGTCATGTTTGTTTAGCGTGAGTAAGAACTGGACCATCATGAACATTTTTGGGAAAGTATAGGGAAATAAATGTCAAACATTCATGTACAAAGGACAGACCAGACAGATCATAATGTCCCATCCAGGTTAATTTTTGTTCCTCAAAGTACAAACAACATAAAAGTACCCTCAAAAGATACAACATGGTCCTTCAGGTCCAACTGTGAATATTATAAAATTAGTTTGAAGAAACATTACATTTACCAGATTAAAATGACATATTTGTATCTTTAAACAACTATTTTAAATAGTAGTAATGAAATAAAATTTAAAAGACTGCCATGAAACCAACATTCTTCAACATTATATGGATGTTCACCATATCCCATTTGATATTTGAAAAAACAATTGGCAACTTTTCACTATTCAAGAAAGAGCAGGACAATGTGACCTGGCTAAATTTCTAACACCAGGAAGGTAAGGTACTACAATGTTTTTACTTGATTATAATACCCTTCTACTATACTGTGCACATTCACTCCCAAATTTGCATACTGGTTCTGCCTCATTGTTCCTGCACACTTCCTCTAACTGACAATTTCTGCCCCATCAATCCTTCCATCATGCCCTCCTGCCACTTTCTTCTTCTCATATTACACCGTTATTCATTCCTTTCTTCTTTCCAGTCCCTTGCTGTCCCTTATAATTAAACCCATGTGGACTCCAATAATAAAGCCCTGGAAATAATTTACTCTCACAGATCTCTCCCTTTTTTCCCTTGATGTTCTTTTTGGAAAAGACTGAGGCCCACACAGGGAAGCGAAGAGGCCACAGCAGCTTTAAAAGTCACAAGAACATCCAGTGAGCAAGAGCTCCTCCCACCAAAAAAAAAAGAAAAAAAAAAGAAAAAAAAAATCAAATTCAAATTCAAATCAAACAAACCCACTCAGTGCCAAGCTGACGTGAGCCGAGTGTTTTCCGTTATTGAAATTCCAGGGCTTCAGTTGGGCTGGGCTCACAGAAACCATTGACAGTGACAGTTAATAGTCTAAAAGGAGAAGCTGAACAGTGCAGGCACTCTAGTGTGTTTGGAAACTCACACGTAAGCCAGGGCTCTAGAAAAATCATCTGTGAAAGCTGGAGTAAGTCAAGCCCTGTGCTCTTTCCAGGCTTCTATAAGATAAGGACATTTCAACATATTAAATATCAAAATCAAGTCACATGTTGGTTTTGGAGAAAATGAAGTACCCAACTTCAATAAAAAGTCAGGAGAGATGCTTGCGTTTTATTATGTTGTTTCCATTTAGACTCATAGTCCAGCCTGCCCTGCACAGCAATTTTGTGATGAAGGCCTGTGTGTTTCTGAACAGTTATCACCTGTGCCTTTATGATATCAGTGAGCCCTCTAAGCACATGTGTGCTGCACTATTTTGGCTCTCTGGAGGGACAGAGAGTCTTTGATTGGGTGGGTTATGTCTATTTATAAAGAACACAACTGTAGAACCCCACACTTGGCTTGTAGTGTGTGGTGGGTGTGGTATGGTTGCGATAACTGTGTTTGGGTGTGGTGTGCAAGTATACAGACAGGAAAGGATACACAGAGAAAAAGCTTCACTATTCCATTTTGCTAAAAATGGATAATCTTTGAGCGGGGGAAATCATTTTAAAGAAAAGCCGCTACCTTAGTGCTGAGACCTGAATCTTAACTGGTCGGCTGGGAGACATGAGAAGTTGATGAACTTCACCAGCTAAGCCGTGTTTCATTGAGCAATAATGAAAGATCTTTGACGTCCTGCATCATCAGCCAACAATTAAACCCAGTGTGTTCGAAGCCAATCAGCAAAATTTAGACCCATGTAATCAATTACAGCAGCTCACAAGACGACATTAGTTGCGTCTGAAGATACAGTGCAATGGCATTCTCCATTAATAAGTACGGGCTCACAGAACCTGCTGAACATTCCGAATTATAAAGAGAGGTCATGCAGAAACACTGCATTTTACAGATATATAAAACAAATTTAAAAGCACAATGTCATCCTCCACAAAGCAGGTAAAGCCACACACAAGCTATTTGAATGACAAAATACCCACAAACATGAAGCACACTGCATACAAAGTAAAGGGTTTGACTTTTAGTGCATGTGATTAACAAGGTTTTTTCACTGCGAAAGTGTACTTCTCCACACACCTGTTTCAGATGGTAGATTCCGATCCATGTTAAATGTGCTTGAGCCACAGGATTCCCTTTGCTAGCAAACATGCTCATGTTGTGGGATTATGAACCATGTTAAATGTGTTCAATCCATCAAACTCCGATCACGGTTAAATGTATTTGTACCACAGAATTCCAGTGAAAGAAGAAACAGTAGCAAAACTTGGTGAAGAGCTGGTTAAGGCACAATTCACTGCATATACGGCAAACAGATGGACTTCTAGACACAGCCGACTTACGAAGCACTCCTTGAGGCATTTCCATACGGCAAATATCAACAAACACAATGTGGACACTCTTCCTAATTGTTAATAGAGGCATAAATTCCAAGCACGCAGCCACGCAAACTCCACAGGCAAACACTGACAGAATAATGGGTCGTAATGAAGAACTCAGTGACTTCTGACATTAACAAGTCACTGAATGAAATTTCTGCCTGGCTAGATTCGCCCCAGACCACAAACTCACAAAGCAGGGCCAGTAAGTGCCAAAGCTTGTAGTCTGTAAATGGCCGATCAACTGATTCTTCACTATCAACTGACATTAGTCAAGTTGGAACTCAAGTGATCATAAAATAAACTCCCATGGCCAAGCACCCACACACAAGACTGACATCACTGTGCAAAGCACACTGCCACCGGACTCTGGAACACCAGAAACATGTTCTCTGGAGCGAAAAATTGGTGGATGCCTGGAAAATTTCACCTGATGGGATGTATAGTGCCTAAAAGAAAACTTGGTGGAGGGGGGATGATGGTCTAGAGCCGTTACCCTTAGTTCCAGTGAAGGGTAATGTTAATGTTAGAGCACACAAAGACATCTTAGACAATTATATGCTTCCAAATTGGTAGCAACAGTTCGGGGAAGGCCTTTTCCTGTTCCAACATGACCTTAAGAGGTCCATAAAGACATGGTCTGACCACATTTTTTTGGTTGGTTTAACATTTCTTTTGACTGAATAGGCACAAAATCCCACAGATCCACTATAAATAAAAGAAATAAGTAGTAAGGGCCTCCCCGAACATTATGAACTTTATTTAGCATCCTCAGCTTACACAGAGTAATGAAGCAGATATTTACCTCTGCTGATGATATTTGTCAGGACAGGCAGTAAAGAACTGTGGCACAGGGTCACAAAGCAGCTCCCACTCTGAACTGAATGGGTAACATGGGTGAGCCAGTCACTTATTTTAACCCCACAAGTGGGAACGATCGGTGTCAACCATCTCTCTGGAGAATGCGTGCAAGTCTCTTCTGAGACACACCTCTGACAAATGTGAAACCACAGTCAACAACATAACGCATGCCATAATCATCACATAAATCTGTGAGGCTGACAACATTCGCTCTGTACAAAGACGAAAGAATTTTCATGCAAAACTACGGGTCAAGGACTAGAGGTGAAAAATGACCTCAGAGGTTAACAGGCTAAGGTGATGACCTGCAGTTTGTCAAAAGAGAAAACTCTATTTAGGAAGGAAATGTTAACAGGGAAACAGGAGAGAAAAAAATCTGAAACATTCTGTCTGAAAAAGGGCAGACATAGAAAACACTTAAGTGTATTTTATGGAAACAGTTATGTCAGCCGAGTTCCTTTCTACTGAACAAAGACTTTATAGCAAAATATATTTACTTTATTAGCTTTTTAAAATTTAAATCTCAATACAGACCTAATGAAATACAGACTTCAAAAATTGGAAAGAAAGACAAGTTGTTTGACTGTCTCTTACCTGATATGTGACTGGACACCTCACTTTTCGGTTCACATTTTGGAAGGGAGCCATCTAGAGAAAATGTAAAGAGAGAAAAGAAACTATTATAAGCAAAAATCACCATATGGTATATATCCTTCATTTCTCCTTTGCAAATAGGCCCGAGTGTGTGTGCATGCGTTCACCTCACAGCACAAGACTCAAGCTCTGGGAAACACAAACACTTGGCAATGCTTCCATGTTCTCCTGACCCTAAAATGCACAGATTTGAGTCTGGGCACTGGTTACTGCTCTAATCCCGGAGTTAATGACCTTTAATCACACATTAACTTCTGCTCTGCTAGACACCAGTGGATCAGCACAGAAAGAGGAAAAGAGGAGGAAAAAATATTTTTGGACTCTGTCTGTACCACAGATTACAAGCAAAATGCAGAATGAAGGAGATGAATGTGTACATATGCCTGCGTGTGCGTGGACTCTGACTGAAAGCAGGGCTAAAAGCAGATGCTTTTCCTAGCAGGCATCAAAGTGCATGGGCAGAAAGCCTGCTCTGATCACAGGTCAAGAAAGCTGCTACACCGCTTGCCCCCCTTTGAAGTTAAACTAGCATGATCTTCAATGTTCATCAGAACAGTGTAGGACTCCTGGGTGAAAGGGACTACTAACTGAATGCTGGATGAACATGTGATTACAGACAAAACACCACACAAGGTAAATGCTTTAAAAGCTCACAAAATACAACAGGAAGCGGGGAAAAAACATGACAAAATCTCGCATATAAAAGCATATGTAATGGAAATTACTCCAACAGAGTTTCCAATATTCAGAAAAGGCACTACAACACCCAGTTTGCAAACCTGTTATTCAGTAAAAACATTTGACCAACCCAGCATTTAAAAAACTGGAAAAAATGATCGTCAATACAGGTATAACCTCACTGGCATATAAAACCTTGTCAAGAACAATACTAGCAGGGAGCAGACTATCTTCATGTACAGACATGCTTTAAAGTACACTATTATATTCCACTTCATCTGTACTTGGCATCAGGTTAACATGTGTGAGAGAAGAAAAAAGGAACAAACACACACCAAAAGTACAAGTTAAGATACCAATACAATTATTATTGGTACATGGGGCAGCTGGTGGCCTAGCAGTTAAGGCATTGCCCCAGCAATCAGAAGGTTGTGGGTTTAAATCCCAGCACTGCTAGTGTCATCACTGAGGTACCCTTAAGAGAGGTACTGGGGTGGTGGTGGCCTAGTGGTAGGACACTTGCCTCTGGACCAGGACCAGCAGGACCCTTAACCCCAAGTTGCTCCAGACTGTCCCCTGTAGTTAAGGAATTGAAGTCGCTTTGGATAAATGCCCTAAATGTAATGTAAATGTACTGTGAATGGGTTAAGCAGAGAAAGAATTTCATACTGTTCACACTGTGTGCTGTGGTGTAGCGTAGTGTGGCGTGACTATAAGGGGCCATTTCATAAGAGGTTTTGCAAAGCCAAACAATAGCAATTTTTTTTCAATTGGGACCCTGATTGTTGGGTCAATCTATGACTAATATGAAATACCGACTTCCTTGTGTCATGCTAACCGTGAAGTGTGTTCTAAAGTCACATCTGGGCTGAAGGAGCGACACAGATGAGGAGCTCAGATGATCCCTGAGGCGCCGGTTTGCAGGTGGGGGAGGGGAGAAGGAGGCAGAGCACTGGCAGATAAGGGTCTGTCTCTCTCCCTCTCTCTCATATCATTGAGGATCTGAGGCCTATAGGAATCCCCCCACCTCACCACTGAGAAGCTCATTACCAGACAAACCCTCCTCCTACACACACACACACACACACTCATCTGTAGCCCAGTGATGTCACAGCTAGTGACACTCCACAGTCCTGACAAAGAGAGGACCAGATAAACCAACCGAAGGCCACCAAGACAGAAAAGAGACGAAGAGACAGAGAGGCAGAAAGAAAGAATGCCAAGAATTCGTAGGGAGAACTGCAGCTTCTTCAGATTCCACAAACGGAATTTTCCCCTGCATCGCGTTCTCTGCTGATGTTCCATGGCAACTGGAGAAGCCAAATAGAGCAAGGAGGTGAAACCAGAGTCAAAACATAAAAACTCTCGACATACAATCGTATTTAACTCCTACAGTAGTTTAGAGAACACAGTCGCGGCAAATTCTTTATCCTGCCCCACAATATATACGCATGTATGAAAAACCTCTATCCAGGCAACCAATTCAAGAAAATAAATGGTCAAAAGAGAATGATTACAAGTCTGTTAAGCTTAAGCTGGCTATTCCAGTCCAAATAAGGAAGCGAAAGCTTAAAGGACATGATGGAAAAGTCCTGTTTCAAATCCACCCCATGAGAAGAAAGGAGCGTTCTCTTGCTCCAAATCCCCTGCAAAGATCTTTAGGCCTTTAAACCTCAGGAAAGGGTGAGCTCATACCCGCTGAAGTGGCCGAGTTTACCTACACCATTTTTCAAACGAGAAGATGGTCACATTATAACAGACTGTCACTATTCAACTGATTACATGCATGGCAGCTCTATTGCAAAAGAAAAGTAGAAAACATGAAAAAACCCATGAAAAATGTGTTCAGCAAATGATAAAACATACCTTATGGGCAGCGTGTTTGCATGTTCAACATAATAAAATAGATTTTTTTGCCTTAGATCAAATTCTTTTTATAGCAAATCACTGTAAAAACATTATAGAGAAATCACATGAGAAGATAAGAACAGCAGTCTTTAACAGTTAGGAAAAAGCTTTTACAATAATGTACACATTCAATTAAAACTAATAAACACTGACCATTATTCATGGTATTAATGGAAAATTGGTATCACTAAAAAGTTTATATCATTCAATTTGGCCCAAGCAGGATATGAGTGGTCACACCACAAACACACTCACATGGCTCTGGAGCGTATGTGGGGAGAATGGGAAGGAAAGAAAGCTGTGTGTATACAAGTACACCCTAAATGTCAGCCATTCTAGTCATCTCTAAAAAGCCCCTCTGCTGTGAGCCAGTGCAGAAAGAGAACAATGCCACAGCACCCAAATGATTCAACCTCATGTGTTCCTGTCAGGACTCACGTGTTTCCCCCCGCATCATAAACAACAACCCTGCCATTCAGACCGCATTATATAGGGAAACAGACCTGTTCTCTCAGAGCAGACCCCAGCAGTACCCCCTGTGGTAGGGTAGTCATCAATACAGCTCACAGATGAATCACGAGAGAGGAAAAAGAGACCTCTCATTGCTACATGCCTTTAGCCTGCCTCATCCAGGGCCACGAAGGAGTCAGAAAGAGAGAGGAGGAAAAACAAGCCGCTCCATTATTGACTTTTACGACTCCCAGACTCACCTAAAATTTCGCTGGAGTGAGTTCTAAACCAAAGAACCACCACAAGTAAATGTTTAGATCCTTATAAAGCTCAGCAATACTAGCTTTCCACAGCAGGCATTTCAGTGAACCAGTCTAGACTCAGAAATGGACAGGACTATACCTTTGCCCACAAGCATCTTTTATTAATGAATAAAGGTAAAGTGTTAATTCAAGAAACCATTTGTTAAATTAATTTAGTAAACTGATCTTGTAAAGCAATAAATATGTAATAGATGCTCCTGCCCCCACTGTCAAAAATGTACTTATGAATAAAGTTAGAGTTAAATGAGGTTTTCCTGAAATCTAGTATACAATAAGTTGATCAGTAATTAAAAAAATCAACACCATAACAGGCTTCCTACCAAAAATCTGTTTTTAAATGCAAATGAACTGAGTCATTTTCCCCAGCAGGTCCGTCACAGCCTCTTTTGACACCGCCCAGTGTCCAGTGTCTCTATTCTTTTCCATTCATTGTGAACATAAACACACTTCAGCTCTCCATGAATGTAATGTTCGTCACAGGACTATTTTTGGACGTGTCTCTAGACCACAGCCCAAAGCCCAGGTGAATAGCTTAGTAACCCCTGCTAGGAAAGGGCCTGCATGACACAGCTGACACGAGTTAAGAGGCACCAAAGAATAAACAGAGTGCAGTGTCCAGGAGTGCAGCTTTGTGTGTCAATAAGGAGAGGTTAAGCCCAAGCTTCTCTGCAATAACCCCGAGACGGAAAGAGATAGAGACTGGGAGAGGTCAGGACAGTTAAAGTTTAACACATCTCTAGGGAGTCAGCTCAGCAGTGAGAGGCTGATGGCTCTATATTTTTACAAGACGTCCTACTTTACTTTCAGAACCAATTTAATAAAAAAAACAGAACCTTTTATCTGTGGACAAAATTATCTCAAGCCTCTTTAAAAGGTTGAGTCACAGTTTTGTCCTGTTAACACCTTCATTAGCTTATTCTAGGACTCTTTAGTAATTAAACACGGTCAGAACAAAAGCCTGTATTCCCAAAAAAGTAATTGTACAGATGAAAATTAATGCTCAGCTAGATTTGCCCCAGTCAGCTGTAAGTGCTAATATTGGGAAGCATCTAAGAGTAACAACAGCGAACTATTCCCTTGATTACACAACCGCAGCGTTAAAGCCCATACCACATAAACCTTGCTTATCCTATTTTGCATCACTCACTACAGAGTTTCAAATTACCTCTGGAAGTAGTATCAGCTCAAGAACTGTATGGATTTCAATGGCCGAGCACACTAGACTCGATGTCAAGCAGAGTAGCGTAAAAGTACACAGAGGAAATGTGTACTCCAGAGAGAAATTATACTTCATCTCCCAGTCTGATGGACCGATCTGGGTTTGGTGAATGTCAGTAGAACACTACCGACCAGACTCCACAGTGCCAAGAGGAAGCTTTGGTGAAGGAAGGATAAAATTAATATACTTCGCGGAGATGCAAAAGAACTTACTGGAAATGGACCTCAAATTGGTATGGCTTATTCTGGCTTTACAACCTAATTAGTTGAAGGTCAATTTCTGGGTCGCCTAGTAAATACAATTAGTCAGGCATACTTATTTGATGCAGTACAGGTGTAGTAGCACCATTCAGTAACAGTGTTCTCACCTGACTTGTACTACTATCTATTTAATTACATCACTGATCAGCCAAAAGTGAGAGAGAAAAAAAAAAAACTTTCTTCATTAAGGCATCTGATAAAGAATCAAAATTATTCTATATTTTTTTCTATTAATTCATTATTGCCTAACAGATGAAATCCCAAAAGTAGCACTTATTTTGACAGGAAAAGCTATACCACCAGGTTTAAACTGGTAGGAAACAAATTGTTATGTGTTGGTAATTACATAATGATATTTTGCTTAATAATTAAACCCACTGCAGAGAAATGAACTGACACATATGTGGGTAGCCAGTCACAACGCTACAAACTAAATAACAGCCATGGCTGGTTCAGTGGGCAAAAGATGCTCTGTGCTTTGCATGTGGGCAAAGTGTCTAAGGCTGAGACCATTAAAGAGCATCAAATAAGAGGAAACCCACACCAGCAGGATCTTAGGAATCCAAGTGTGCTTGTGCTTGCATGTATAAGTAGCAAAAACATCTGCATGCATATAGAAAACGGCCTTATGAAGTAAGGTTTCACTTTATTGTTCAATTAGCATCTGGAGCCAGATGAAGATGGAGAAAATTTTATTTAGCATTTCTTCACTGAAATATTCAGACACTTTGAAAGGCTTTGCATAATAATGCCCATCATTATGTCTGTTTCATTTAGAAAATGTAGAATAAAAAGATCAAAACTACCCCTTGAGTACACTCCTCAATCAATAGTGATAACTCTAAAAGAAAAAACGTTGGCTTGGCATCACCGTCAATCAAGCAGGTCACTCCACCAACATTCAGTGTCATATATTTGATCAAATACAACAGAGGCCAAAACCTCCCAACAGAGCTAGAGTGAGTGTCATAATTATAATAACTGAAACCAATGCATACAAGTACACCAGTTTTGGTACCATCCTACAAGGCCTCAGGATACAACCATCTGCTACCATAGCAATGCAATGATACCATGACATGAATAGGGAACAGACGGAACTGTCAATTAAGGATGAACATACAGCACTGTGTACTGAGTGGGTGTTTTCAAGGATATTACAGAATGTGTTTTCTGCCATTCAAGACATAAAGGCACAACCTAATGAAACAGAAGGAAAGTGAAAGCAATAAAAAGGGATGTACATTATCTACCAAAGAGAAACAAAACCAAGTCTCTGTGTGAGTGAGTGAGTGAGTGAGTGAGATGAAATGAGAGAGAATTGGGGGGGGGGGATACAGAAAACATCATATCAGAGAAATTAGAGAGATCAGAATACACTTCAAGCAAAAATGGAAAAACAAATAAAGAGAACAAAGTACCCCAAAGTATTCCCGGACAATCTCATTTTTACCCTTTGCAATTTTGCTGCCAATTAATCATTATTTGATTACACTTGCTGACATTTTGATTACGGCATTCTGTTCAATCACAATCCTGCATTATCATCAATGACTCTGTCCGAGAGAGAGAGAGAGAGAGAGAGAGAGAGAGAGAGAGAGAGAGAGAGAGGGAGAGAGAGAGAGAGAGAGAGAGAGA
>JBBIGB010304969.1:0-11204 GCA_037577075.1 Alestopetersius hilgendorfi | reverse complement strand
CCCCCTCCCCCCCCCCCCCCCCCCCCCCCCCCCCCCCCCCCCCCCCCCCCCAAAACAGTAAGACAGTGAGAGAGCAGGTGAAAGAAAGGGTGAGGCCTATCTTTTGTGTACTTTATGGGTTTGGTTATTGCTCCACAGTGGTAAACTGTGACTGGACCTGAGTTTGTTTCATCAGTTGGACTTTGTTCAAACAGGGTGAGTTACTTAAGCAACGACTGCATTTTTGTCAAGATCACTGGCACACATTTCATGAAGTAGTGCTCTAAAATTCTAGATAAAATAAGATTTTTCACAGCTATGAGCACAGATATTGCTGGTGGTTTATCGGTATTGCTTAGAAATAAACCCTAAAATAAAACTGCTGTTTCCAGTGGTTAGAATCTACCAAAAGTGGTCCAAGGACAGGGTCATGTGCGTTCAAAGCTCACTGCTGTGTGGAGAGAGAAGACTGGCCCATCTGGTCTGATCCCACAGAAGCTACTGTATCACAAACTGCTAAAAAGTTATTGCTGGCTATGACAGGAAGGTTGCATATGAGGCTGCATGACTGCAGACTGGTCAGAGACCCTATAGTCTGCCGTAACAATGGAAATTTTCCACTTGTGGGACTAATAATGGCTTATCTTATCTTATCTTATCTTATCTTATCTTATCTTACCTTATTAATGCCATATCTGCGATATCTTGCAGTAATGGTTAAAACAAACCAAACCCTCAAAAACAATGCTGTACAAGTTGAAAATTTGGAAAACACATTTACACTAAAACAAAAGGCAAAATTAACAATTTAGTTTAGTGAAAAATAAAAACCATGAATAATATTGTTGAACTATTTTGATGATGCACACACAAACATATATAAAACTATAGTATAGTAAATACAAATCATATTTGGACACACAGTCAAGCCCATAATTAATCATAACCCTGGCAAATCTTGATGTAAAGTTACTTTTATTGAACCAGCAAGTTTTTTTTTGACGGGAAATGACTTAGATGTTTCCCAAAATACAATACAACAATGTACAAGAGACATTATTGAGAAAAAAAAAAACATTTCTCAGCTTTTATTTACATTGGAGCAAAAAGTGTCATGTCCAAAATTATTCATATATGTAGGTATACCCTTCTCAATAATCAACAGAAAAGCCTTTATTGGCTATACAGCAATCAAACGCTTCCTATAATTGCAGACCAGCTTTTTGCATGTCTCCACAGGTATTTTTGCCCATTCATCTTTAGCAATGAGCTCCAAATCTTTCAGGTTGGAGGGTCTTCTTGCCATCACCCTGATCTTTAACTTCCTCCACAGATTCTCAATCGGATTCAAGTCAGGACTCTGGCTGGGCCACTCCAAAACTTTAATGTTGTTGTCTGTTAACCATTTCTTCACCACTTCTGCTGTGTGTTTTGGGTCATTGTCATGCTGCAATGTCCACTGGTGCCCAAGGCCAAGTTTCTCTGCAGACTGTCTGATGTTGTCATTGAGAATCCTCATGTATTGCTCTTTTTTCATGATGCTGTTTACTGTGATTAGGTTCCCTGGTCCATTGGCTGAAAAACACCCCCAAAGCATTAGGTTCCCACCACCATGTTTGACAGTGGGGATGGTGTTCTTTGGGTTGTCACTTTTGGCTTCCCGACCACGTCCTCTGAGATTTTCCACAGTGCGGAACATCTTGTATTCTTTAATAATACTTTGCACTGTAGCCACTGGAACTTGAAAATATTTAGATATGGCCTTGTAGCATTTTCCTGACTTGTGAGCAGCCACAATGCACAGCCGCAGGTCCTCATTGAGCTCCTTTGTCTTAGCCATAACTGTCCACAAACCAGCTGCAGAGAGCTGCTGTTTTTCACCTGTTGAGTTGATTAAAACAGCTGTTCCCAATGAATCAGGGTAATTAGGATGCTTTAGAACAGCTTGAACTATTTGGAACGGTATAGAACTTTGGATTTTCCCAGAGACTGTGACAGTTTGTGAAGGTTATGAATAATTTTGGACATGACACTTTTTGCTCCAATGTAAATAAAAGCTGAGAAATGTTTTTTTTCCCTCAAAGTCTCTTATACATCGTTGTATTATCTTTTTGGAGACACCTATGTCGCGTCAAAATATAACTTGCTGCTTGAATAAAAGTAACTTTAAGTCAAAATTTGCCAGGGGTATGATTAATTATGGGCTTGACTGTATATATTCAACATTTTCTAGAAGGGGAGTGGGTCCTTTTATACTGTTTGGTTAAAAAAAAAACATCTCTTACCCACCCATCCAGTCCACGCACTTCCTATTGGCTTTTAAAATAAAAGTCCCTGCAAACAAGCAATTTAAATCCAGCAAGAAAGGTGGGACCCTGACAGCCGGCGCAGTGTGCTCTTCACATCAGATAGTCGTGTACTTCTGTAGGAGTCTGCAACTCCTTTGCAGTGTGGATTTTAACCAGCATTAACAATATACTTACATGACACCTTTCTCTGACTTTTTGGGATATATAATACATATTGGGATGTCTTGGATCTTAGTTGATATAAAAATATTCAGATTAATTCTTGTTAGTGTTTTGTTTTGTATATACACACACAGCAACATAATTTTACCTTTTGTGAATATATTTACTTAAGAGATGTTAGATCTATCTTTATATCATCACTGTCCAGAAGGAAAATATCTCCAAAATGGTAACTTTGCAGGAGAAAGGAAAAAAATGTAAGTCCCAAGCCATTCCCTTCAGACACATCTCAAAATCAGGGCAAGTCTACAATAACAGGCAGCTACTCTTTAAATAAGAGCAGCAACAGGTGAACAGCCAGCATAGCAGACAGATCCATTTACAAGCTAGGTTAAGGCTAAAATAAATACATCACATTAACAGGGTTTTGCCATTTCAACACATCAACAAAAGGCATCTATACTGCATGTCCCACTGCAAGTCCAAGACTTTTGTTTTGATACCATATAATATAATAAATATAATAAATACACATTATATTAAATGTAAATGTATGTGTGTACTATATTTACGTTTGTGTCTGCTAAATGCCATAAATGTAAATGTAAATATAGTACACACATACATTTACATTTTATATAATAGATATCAATATGAATATGTCTATAAATTCAGTTATACATCATTTGCCATTCGAAGCACTATACATTCATAATGGTATTAATAAAGAAACTGTTTTAAAGACAATTATTTAACATCATAAAGTCTATTGTTGAGTCAAAAACATTTTATGGTATTCTTTAGATTTCTTCATGTTAAAATGCTTGTTGTATTGCATTACAGGTATTAACATAAAAGTATTCCGTGTGTTTGTACTGTAAAGTTATGCAACACGAGTTCTTTCAAAGCAATTTCCTAGAGCATGCAAGTGCACTCGGTCATTAAAATGGCTCTGATGCAAATTGCTGTCTCTAAGCTCCTCTGCTGTGGGCTATCCTCGCCTTGATCCACACAGAACACATGGTGCTGAAATTCCACACGCCCGACAATAACAACTTATACTTCCCCCAACCCGACACCGACCACCCCTGCCACCTCCCATCCTCACATCAGTCCACTCTTTTGATTGTGCCCTCTCATTCAATGGATGTACTTCAGCTGAGAGAAGACTGAGCACTGGGTTATCTCACACAGAGACATTGCAGACTGAGAGAAGAACAGTGGATAAAAAAGAGGAAGGGAAGAGAAAGAGGCAGTTTAACACCAGCAGGAGGAGCAAACAGCAACAATCTGGGAGGAAATGGGAGGAAAAGAGAAGAAAATTGTAAACATGGCCAGTGTGCCTAAATATCAAGTGTAAGTGAAACGCTCCTTGGCCGTGTGCGTTTGTGTGTGCGTTTGTGGATGATGACTCTGTGGGAAAGCACTCTGTAGCAAAGTGGGCTTCTACCAAAAAGACGTCTATTTGATGTACCAAGACTGAACTTGACATATGCTGGCACACACACACACACACACACACACACACACACACACACACACATACATACATCACACATTATCACAGAAATAGTTTGCAAGTTAGTGTGTGTGTGTGTGTGTGTGTGTGTGTGTGTGTGTGTGTGTGTGTGTGTGTGTGTGTGCGCGCGTGCGTGGGTGTGTGTCCTGAACATATTCTTGTGAGTGGAAAAGTAGGTCCGTGTAATTTTAAACTGTACCGTTCTGCATTCAGCAGCTGTGAGAGTGATGATAATGCAACAAGAGAACAAGAGGCCTATCATTAAATACATTCTATCTCTCTCTCTGTCTCTCTCTTTCTATCTGTCTGTGTATTTAATCAAGTCCCCCAGGAAGATTATGGCTATGTCTAAGCCATAGCCATAAACACTGCACTGCTATGTGTTGGGTAGAAAGAGCCGTGCAGCCTGTCCTGATTTAAAGTCATTAACCAGGCTGTGAGTGAAGAGAGTATTGGTGAACAACACTAATGATATCACACAGGATATATATATATATTTGAAAAAATCAAGCAGGCTTTTCTTATATTCATTTTTAGTGGATAAATGTTTATTACATTGCGGTTTTGTTTTTAGAAATGTATGCATACGTTTTGTGCTGTGTGACACACACCCCAGAAAGATTACTTTCTAACTGATAAATGTGATCTCTCTCATAACTATATATTTATAATATACTAAGTGGGTTATTTTAAAGGCAGAGAAGCTAAAGGTACACAAATGATGACACGCATGAAATTGAGGTGAAAACATGTCAAATCTATTGATTAAACAGTTTTTAAATTAAATTGCTGGCATGGACGCTTTAATGTGATGTCTTATGTGTAAAGTAATTAGGGGACATGCTACACTTTATACTGATCTGAATTAGCTGATCCATTAGAATTTATTGTGTATCTTTCATATCAGTGGAATGAGGCTGCTGGGCCTCAGGGTACTATTTCTCAGACCCGGCTCTATAGATAGAGCATGCTTTGAAGCGATCTGTCATGTCTCCACATCTCAAGCCTTTGCTCAACCATATGCTAGCAAGTGCAAACTGCCAGTCAAAATTAATGAAGATGAAATGGTGCTACAATTCCTCACATGGTTTCGCTGCATTCTATACAGATCCCGCTGAGCATGGAGCTAATTATCACTGCTAATCATATATACTATGTCGTCTTACATCCTTTCTAATGATTTAGTGAGATGCATGAATGTTATGTTATTCATCATTATCTGAGTCCCAGAATAACATCAGAGGAACATGATATTTTATTGCTCACACTTTAGGCCCTGATGAATGTTGGCATTTAATCTTTGGTTGATGCAAATCCTTTTGACTGATGTTCCAAATGAATGAGTAGATGAAACCTTTAATACTACCTGTGACATCTTCACAGATTAAAGCTGGATCTAATGACTTACAAGATTACAGTAGTTCATAAACACGTCTGTATATACACTTATAAACACTTTATTTTGGGCACAGAATGCATATTTAGGTTAACTCTATTTAATATGTTTCAGTTGTTGACCAAGGACAGAAACATGTACGAAATGTTTCAATATGTTTGATTAAAGACAATGACAGACATGATCTTATATGTTACAGTTTACAGTGACTCAGTGAACAGCCCTGGCTTTTGTTTTCCAGTTTAATCTGAAAACCTGAAACCTAAAACCTGGTGAGGGTGCAACAATCAATGACCTAGGCAACTAATCTTATCCGTAAATGGACGGTGTGGTTGCAAGATTCCCTAAAATTAAACAAAACCATCATATGCTGCTAGTTTTATCTGTTAAACTGATCAACAAGTGATTGATTAGTGATTGCCACACTGGCCATTTGCAGGTAAGACTGGTGACCCCTTTGTTAGACTGACGTTTTTTCATAAAATTAGTGACTGAACAGTCACTTCTTAATTATGTTAGTGGTTAATCTGGTTAGGGTTTCAGTAGGACATCTAAAGGCCAATGTGAGGGCTTGCTTGGATGTATCTACCCAAACCATGGAGAAATATCCTGGCTTGGCACATTCCTTTTGTTTATTGTATCCTTTAATCACTGTTGTTGTTTTAATTGTATTGTACTTGAGAGACACCATCTGCCGGAATCAAATTCCTTGTATGTGCTCGCTCACATACTTGGCCAATAAACGCGATTCAGATTCTGATTCTGATATGTTAGTATATTAACACATTTATTTCCAAATCTAACAATAGAGTAAATAAGAGTATTTATACAGTAAGAGTAGAGGTTAAATACAGCAAACGTTATGTTTCTGTTAAATAAACATTACTACAAGAGAGTTAATTACTGTTACTTTAAGTAAAAGGAATGTCACAAATATAGAAATACCTATATATATATATATATATATATATGTATATGTATATGTGTGTGTGTGTGTGTGTGTGTGTGTGTGTGTGTGTGTGTGTGTGTGTGTGTGTGTGTGTGTGCGCGTGTGTGACAGAGAGAGAGAAAGAAAGAGAAAGATAGAGAGCGAGAGAGAGCGAGAGAGAATGCCACATGACCTTTTATGTTACACAACGGAGAATGTGCTGAAAGAGAGACAGACTATCTGGCATGCGCTCTTCAAAGCCTTTTAATTGACACCCTGGAACACACCATCAAAGAGGATAAAATGATGGTCTTTAATGCAGGACAGAGACAGACAAACACACACTAGGGCATTAACGGCTCCAGATTTTTTCAAGTCGATAAGTCGGACAGCAAAGTCGAGTTGACTAGTTGTTTGATGACATCATCAGACATGCAACGGTGGTAAACAGGCGTCCCACAATGAGCAACTTCTATTAAAGTTCTCTGTAACATCAATAGGCAACATGATAAACAAACAAAACAAAACAAAGGCTGATACCTTGAATTTTCTGGTAAATTTAAGCGTAGAACTGAGAGTGGGAACAGTTTAAGCCGTGGCAGGACGTGCGTGCGTGCATGTGTGTACACACACACACAGACTATCACTATATTCATGATGTTTCTTAAATTTAAAGTAATAGTAATACTGTATTTTATTAATATTATATCTAAACCCAACCCTAACCCAAACTATGTAACCAAAGGGCAATCTTTCTGATATTTTCTCTAATTTTTGGTGTTTCCATTTGAGGCCCAATAAAATGTCCCCAGTTCTATAGATTTTCCAATATTCCTGTCGTAAGGACATTGACACACACCCTGTCCTTCAACATCAAACACATTTTTAACTGAAATGTAGCCCCGGATCAGTAACATACTGATTCAGCTTCCCTGATTTGGCTCAAAGGAACTCATTGTGTATTTGTTGCTTTTGGTCAAAACCTAAAATTTCAGGCATAGTTACTTTACAGAAGTTACCTACAGAAGGAAAAATGTTCTTTGCTTTCAATATAGCTTAATATGACAAGGGCAGCTATCAAAAATGTACAGAATTATAAGAATGGAAATATTAGTTTTCATCTTGGCCTTGTTGATACATTAGTGTCATAAGAGAATTTCCAGAGTACAGAGGAAGTACTTTTGGAAATGAACACTACTTACTGTAACTATTTCATGATTGTGATTCTCCCTCGACCACAGGTGCCAGATCTGATTCAGGATTATGGGTGTTAAAAATACAACAGCGCTCAGGGAATGCTTTGTCTCTAAGCACCAAAGAATCTACTCCATTCTTTATAGTGGACGTTTACACTGGGATCCTGTGTTGTTTGTGCAGTATCAGGCCTCAGAACAGATCTTTTTCATGCATTGCTGGTATAATGTGCAGACTGAGTTGCAAGAAGAAACCAGATATTTGTTTTTCTGTAGATATTTATTGCATTGACAGCCTTTACTTATCTAAGAAGACTTTAGTCTTGTTGAACTTTGCTGTGAGGATTCAGCCACAAGAGGTCAGCTGCTGATGACCATGAAGGGCACTCCAGTTCATCTCAAAGGCACTAGATGGAGCTCCATCACTCCAGAGTTCTATTGCTTCAAAAACCCCTCCTCTTTCACAACACCCCGCCGGGGCCACTCTGTAATCCCTTAATGTCCTGCACAGAGCTGTTCCCAAACCAGAATGTAATGTTCTGAGGCAGGACACGTTCTACAGTGCCAAAGTAAAAAGTTCTTAAGATCACTGGTGAGACCAGAAACTTCTTCAGTTGTCTCAGATGGTAAAGACACAGCCTTGCCTCTTTGGACAGGCCTTGAATATCTTCAGTCCGTGTCAAATCCTTGGTGAAGTGAATGGCCAGAT
The DNA here is from genome assembly GCA_037577075.1 of Alestopetersius hilgendorfi. Classification (NCBI taxonomy): domain Eukaryota; kingdom Metazoa; phylum Chordata; class Actinopteri; order Characiformes; family Alestidae; genus Alestopetersius; species Alestopetersius hilgendorfi. Next base: position 3,009 of record JBBIGB010304969.1, on the reverse strand, counting down.
ATTTAGGGCTGCTCACCCCTCCATTGCTGCTCAGTTGATGTTGAGGAGGGTGTAGATATTTTAGGAGAGCCTTAAACTCCACATTCTCTGCCTTCTTCATGTGTAACGTCCTGTTGTTGGAGATAAAGCCCAGCACTACTGTGTCATCAGCAATGTTGGGGCTGTGTGTGGCTATGCACCTGTGAGGTTAGAGGGCCGAGCACAGAGTCTTGTGGAGCTCCTATATTGAGTGTGAAAGATTTGTCAGTAAGTTTTAAAACTACAAAACGGATTTTAATGTCCCCAGTCTCTCTCTCTTCCTCTCTGCTGTTTGGACAGGTGTGCTGGAGGAAAGGAGAAAGTTTGTGGTTGCTCTGATGCAATGAGCTCCTCTCTTCATCCTGGCAGTGTGAATAGTCCGGAAACGAGCGAGGATTCGTGTGGAGGCCCAGGGTCGAGTGTGAGCCGGCTGGATTACTTTAGACACCTTGAACGAGTGGAAACACTCCGCTGCTACTGGGAGCTCAAACATGTTCAGGTAACTCTCACACAGGCATACACATACATTTTGGGCCTTCAAACACAAGGCCTACACTACATGTACATGTTCCTTACTTCAGAATCATTTTAATTATATACTGCTATATACTTATACTAAGTAAAAACTGAATCTGCACCATAAGCCATTACTGTTACAAGATTTTATTTTCAAAAATATCTTTTTCTTTGCTCTGACTGAATTTTGTAGTCAATTTTGTTGATGAACTTGTGATTGTTAATTTCACTTGTATTTACCAATTTAAAAAGTTGGGTTAAAACTCCCCATAAAAATGGAACAATGAGAGAACGTTTGTTTATTCATATTGGCTGAGTGAGTATTTTTGGAAATGCTGCCAAAAACACTCCACTAGAGTGTGCTGTACTGCTGTTCTAGTTATGGGTCTCCTTCCTATGCCTTCTTTGCCTTCTTAAGTCACAGACACACACACACACACACACACACACACACACTCATATACATTTCTCGCAAAAAGTTAGAGCGTTGTCTTTTTGGTGAATTTATGACAATGATATATCATGAAAGTAGGGAAATTAAGTAGATGCATGCACTAGTGATTTCCTCATCTCAACAATTTATTGAAACAAAAGCCAACAATAGTGATGCTTGACAACGAAATCTCATGCTGTTCACTTACTGGCTACTGAGGCATGGTATCCCACTCTTCTTGAAGGGTGGCCCTCAGGTCATTGAGTTACGAGCCTCCACTCAGCAACTCATCTGATCCCATAGGTTTTCTATAGGATTCAGGTCTGGAGAAAGTGCAGGTACCCCAGTCTCCAGCCCCCCTTCCCTAATGATGTGACCTTGATGATCTGGAGCATTGTCATCCATGAAGCTGAAATTAGCTTTGTGTTGTTCATGCAGGGGCACAATGACTGGATTAGTGATGTCACTGTTCACAATGAAGCAGTCATCAGTGTGGGATATATACGCACTATATGGACAAAGCCTTCTTGTCCAACATTAGTGCCTGACCTCATAAATGTTCCAAAGAAACTCCATAATCTTGTGGAAAGCCTTCCAAGAAGAGCGGAAGCTGTCATAGCTAGAAAGAGGAGTGCAACTCTGTATTAAAATGTATTTGAATGCAATATCATTAAAGTCTCTGTTGGTGTAATAATCGGACGTCTATGGAAGTGAATTAGTGACAAAAGTATTTGAATAAAAAAAAAAAAACATTGAATTTTTGCAGTTGAATAAAAACATGCTTGGTTTATTTGAGTCTGAAACTCAGTCCGAAATTCAGTCTGACATTCGGGACCTGCAGAAAAGAAGACTATTGAACAGCGGTTAGTAGACAATGCACTACAACCGGATTTTTGCCCAAACAATATGTATTTAAAGAAATATGGATAACAGTCCGCTGAGAGCTTAGGGACCGTCTGCGAAGTGCAAAACGAAAACGGATAATGTCAATAACTTCGAAAGAGTGAAGAGCCACCAACATCACCAAAGGCTTTTGGAATGTTATCATTGTCATATTGCACTCCTTAGTTTGGTGAAATGTGCCTTAGTCTATTTTAAAGATTTTTTGTTTGGAATAACATTCAAGAACTTTGCTCCTATCAACTCTACTACCACCAAAATCACTACACACTCCTACAGTCTCATTATGGTCATACTACACCAAAAAACTAAAAAAAAACCTCATCACCCTTCCAACAAGCTTTTCCTCATGCAAAGTGTGCTGGATTGTGGAACGAGGTATAACGACACCATCAGCAGCCAGATGTAGCTCGCTTGAGGTGGTCTGTGGGTTGTCTGTGACCATTCTAACCGGCCATCACCTGTGTCTTGCAAATGTTTCTTGGCCTACCACATCTTTCCTGCAGGTCTTCAAATGAATGTAATCAAAAGAGTTTCAAACCTTTGGCACATCACATGTTTTAACATTTTATCTTATTTCATGCTCAATAATTATTCAATAATGCTACACTGAATTTTGGTCTGCAAAACATTCCCTTGTCCACATTTCTCTAGAAAAAAAATGTATATTGCTATGAACCTCAGATGGGGGCTGTACATATAGGAGACACAAGTAATTGAAGATCTTTGCAGTTTGTTGTGCACAAATAACACACACATACACACATACACACACACACACACACACACACACACACACACACACACACACACACACACACAAACACACATACAGACATACAGAGGTCTCTTCACATTAGTAGAACATCACTTCTGGCCAGACACCTTGGCCAAGCTCAAATAGCTGGAGTGCATTACATACCCGTCAGTGTGTGAGCATGTTTTGAGACCTGTGTTGTACTAGAGGTCACTGATGGCAGGTTGCACATAATATTATATGCACCCTAACATGATACCACTTCTAATTAGGAAATTCAGCTACTTTAAAGTGGAGACACATGTGCTCAGTTACACACACACACACACACACACACACACACACACACACACACACACACACACACACACACACACACACACAC
>JBBIGB010304961.1:0-11204 GCA_037577075.1 Alestopetersius hilgendorfi | reverse complement strand
TGATCATTCATGTTTGTTCATTGTGCATTAAGTACAACTTTTAATTTAACAAATATGTATTAATACATTTTTAAATTGAGAAGAATAGTTGCTGTATAAAAATAACTTTTTGTTCAATTCATGTTTTTTGTGTTTTGCTTTGGTACCGAAATTGGTACCGAGAACCGTGTATTTTCACTGGTATCGGTACCGAATACTGACATTTTGGTACCGTGACAACCCTACCTATAACTAATATATAAAACCTTTATAACATGGAAAGAATACTTAACAGTGCATGTCTGGTTGTATGCAAATATTGAGTGTATTTTAAGTAAATATTCAGTGAGTCACATGCAAATGTACAAAATATCAGAGTAAAAGAGAAGGGGCAGCTTTATCTAAGTATGAGTTTCCCAGTTTGGTAGCATCATTTTATCCGAGACGAAGCTAATGAATAAAACTAGCCACTAAAAATTGAGAAGAAAAACTGGGTTGAAAAAACAAAAACAAAATCTATAATTCAAGTGAATTACAGCAAAAATGTAGATATTACTGCAAATTGAGGTATAGATAATACAGTTAGGGAGTCTCTGTTCATCTCAGGATAAAATATTTCTAGTACAGCACATTTAGAGCAAGGAAAAAGCAAACGAGGCAAAATCCTGTGCTGGATCATTTCAAAACCTGAAAAGTCTTTTCCAATAGGGTAAAATATAAACACTTCAAACAGCGTATAACTTAATTCTGCTTTAAAAATGATGTACCAATATTTATTAAAAATCTTCACTCACCTGTCAATCTCCAGCTCCCTCTGTCTCAGCAACCCCTCCTTTATCTTCACCAGAGTGTTCACAGGTAGAGCCGTCCCAGCCAGCATCTGCACAGACAACAGAAATCACACCAATACAATCAATACACACTTTCCATTCAATACAAGCAACTAAACACTTTTAAAACAAAGTTTCTCTCTCCAAAATGGCTACTTCATAGAAGGTGTGAAAGTTCTGTGTAAATCCTTGTGATTATTAAGGTATTCAGACCATTTCTTTTAGTCTAGTCACCGTAAAATATCCTACACAATGATATTAATTGGTGGGAAAAGGTTGAAATTAAACTCATTGTTATTAGATGGTGGACAAACAAACACAAAACAATATAGGTTCTGAAAGTAAAGTGACAATATAGTTATCAATATTCATAAATACCAAGATCCAGTGATGTCAGTTTAGTTCTGGCCTGTAAAAAGAAGCTCATTATTAAACATAACTATTTAATTACACAGGTCAACAAAACCAAAACACACTTTTCTAAACCAGTTTTTCTTGCTGATTTCAGATCTGCTTTCAGGGGTTTTTTTTCCAGTCACATCAACTTTTTGAATTAGTAATATCAGATTTGCAATAGACTTGCATGAGAGAAATTTATCTCTGATGATTTTGACCTGTTGACCTGTATTATCTTTACAGAGCAGTGGAGAAGCCTGTTTGTGTAAGGTTTCCATACAGCTGGTCCTCAAGTTCACATTCCTGCTCTGTGTGTGTGTGTGTGTGTGTGTGTGTGTGTGTGTGTGTGTGTGTGTGTGATGAGTGAGGGATGACAGTCTGTATGTGACTGAGTGACTAATCTCTCAGTCTCTCGAGCGCTAGGTGCTAAAAGGCAGCGCTGCAGAGGAGCCGTCAGTCTGAGACTTTACACAGGTCAGGCGTGTCGTCACATCTCCCAACATGCTCTGGACACACAACAGAGCAGCCAGCATCCCGTTAACTGGTTGTGTGGTGATGCAGAGTCAAATTCTAGACTGCCCTTTAACTTTAAATGCCCTCATTCACTGTTTCCTCCCACTGACTGTGACTTCATAGCTCATTAAATATCTAACACCTGTCTGGTGATCCACATTATAAGTAAGCGGCTTTTTATAGGTCAGTACTGTAAAATTTCTGGGTAATAAAGCCGTAAATTAATTGTTAAGAAATGAATATAGAGTGTATTTTAAGTAAATATTAAGAGAGTAACATGCAAAAAAGTCCTTGCACGTGCCAAAACTTCTAGCGTATAAGGCAAAAATAAAAGTAAATAAAATAAATGCACAAAACAAACTAAATGTTGCATGAATATGGTACAATAATATAAAATGAATAAACAAACAGTAACAGTCATTAATCATACAAACATCAGTTCATAATAAAAAAAATCTTTTTGAACTTCTTGACACTAAATGAGGTTTTAAAGTACTGATGGATGTTATTCGATCTGCCTTCTCTCACATGAGACATTTGAGAACTTTCCTGGAAATGAACCATTAGTTATTGTTGTTTTGCTGTACATTTGACTGATATTACGTAAAGATTTGAATGTACTTAAATAATCATATAAATATGCAGTTTTTAATGTATCTAATTGAATGCAATGTTTCTTTTTCTAGCGAAAACATTCTATTCTAAAATTGACCTTACACCAATACACAGGTCATTCATGCTTCAACTTTTTGAATTATGAGTAAAATTAGATTCGCAAAGGACCTGCATACGGTTTTTATTAAACTGCAGCACTTTCAGTGTGAAGTCAGACAGGCGACACAGTGGCATAGATTTAATGATCAGTGTCAGTCAGCTACCACTGTTTCTTCAAAAACGCTCAGCATATGATTATTATATGCTAATTATACCAACTGTCATGCAGTATAGAACTAGCTTCATCACAAACACTGTACGTGCAGGAAAATCAGCATGACAAACACAACAAAACCCACATGAACTTTATCTTCTTCTACTCACAATAACAGACGTTTTAAATCCACATGTGCAAACGAAAATGTAAGAGGAGGGGAGCTAGAGAATATCATTCGCTACATTATCATTAATGTGTTTGATTACGTCACAATATGGTTTTCTGGTTTTCTTATTGTGATGTTGTCATTACTTCTAGAACACTGATCTACTGCATGATTAACTGAAAACAGAGCAAAGTTAGTCCTGTTTAGTGTGAAACACTGAATAAAGAGTCAGTTCAAACATAACAAACATCAAAATAAATTCAATATACTGTGTATTGCAAAAATGTCATATCATAGCATATCTATGCAACCGTAAACCCCAAAAGCGTTGTTGTTTACACCTCAGGGCAACTACGAGAGTAATGGAAAGATGGGCATTCGAGCCACTCTGACAGTCTGCTAGATTCCCACTCTGCTTCTGCAGTCAATGGACACAGCTGAGACACCGCAGAGAGTGCTTTAGTAGATCTGTCATCTGATAATCAGCTATTTAAAATGACCCACATCACTTCATGGTCCCGCAGGCAGCTCGCTTTCTGCTTTTTCTAAAAATGTAAATGGAGAGAAAAGATCCCATGTATGAAGTGGCACACTGGGACAAGCAAACAAGCTCCTGAGGACCACTGAAGGAACCAGGCATGGTGCCTGCATGCAGAAGGTTATGGACACAACACAACAGCTCAAGGTCCAACTTTTAACATTAAGCAACCATTCAATAGCAACAATAACAATAAAAACAACCAAACACTAAGCAAACTAAATAAGCAGAAAACTGGTGGGCAGTATCAGAAATAAACTGCAGCTGCTGGAGAGGCCTGGTCCTGACAGAAAGAGGCTCAGGAGACCCATGTTCTCTGTTAGATTTGGCCCAGCATCATAAAGCTTATGAGACAATTTGAAGAGGAAGGCAGAGTCACACTAAACACAAAGAGGCCTAAAGGCACCAGAGCTGCTGTTACAGTGGCAACAGACAAACTGGAAGCAGAGGAAATTGGTAGTTGTCTGAATATCATATAAACACTGATAGTAATGGTACATTTTCACTGGGGTATTTTGTGAAGACTGTGGTCACTTTAATAGGGGCTTGTAGGGACTTTAATAACGCTGCATTTAAATCCATAGATTTTAATATGAAGTTGCCCCGCCCCACACACACACACACACATAGGTGAAGTCAGTGACAGATATGCAACCTCAACTGGTTGAGAGATGCTAATGTGGAATGTGCTGCAGAATTCTCAGAACTGACTAAATGATTATCAACCTCAACTCTCTTCACTGGCCTGGTGACAGGTTCTTAACTGCATGTGAATGATTCCCTGTATGTATGTAACTCGGAAACTGAAGATCCAGGCTAGTGATCCTTCTCGCAGGAGCTCACTGAATGAAAGGAAAGAGAGTGCATGTGTATGCTGCAGCGTTGTCGCCATGCAGTCTGCTGGGGCTTTGTGTTAACTGCAGGCCGAGGAGGGAGCCAGAGCATAGCTGTCATTCCCCAGCAGCTGAGCGAGGCCTCTGAGCTCAGACACTCTTCAGGCGGTTCTGTCACCATGTGCCTGCTGTCCCCAGCTGCCCTGTGCTGCGCAGTAGAAATTCTGTGCTCCTCTCTTAGAAGATCATTGACGATATGATTCTGACTAGCTGTAATTACACACAACTGCCACAAAACCATTAAGAACATTTTTTTAAATTTCCTTCTTGTGTTTCCAACTCCTGTCCAGGCTTTGATGGGTTTCCACACACATCACTGGGCAAAACTGAGCAACTGACTCTCACCCTCACAGTACCTGCTGTCTGTCATTTAAGTCTATACACCAACCAGCAATTTTATACTTTGATGGACACCTGACCATTACACCAAAAGGGACTTTAATGATACCGTATTCAGATACATAGACTTTTATATGGAGTTGGTCCCTCTGCGCAGCTGCTAGTTCTGCCCCCATGCTCTGGAACCTGAGGGGAACTTGAAAACGTGAATACCCTGCAGTGGCAAAAAGCTTTGGTTTTATTTTATTACATTAATGAAAGTGACCATTCTGTCATACGGAACACAGCACAGCACGAAATTCTTCCTCTGTATTTAACCCATTCACAAAGTGAAGCAGCGGGCAGCCAGGAACACGGCGGGGAGGAGTGTGTGTGGGGATAGTACCTTGCTCAGGGTACCTTAGTGGTGCCTAGTGGTATTGGGAAAAGAACCCACGACTTACTGATCGCAGGGCAAATGCCCTAACCACTAGGCTACCAGCTGCTAATGTTTAAGTTGAGATTTACAAGAAATATTTGAACTGTAAATGTGTAACTGTGTTAAAGGGAACACTGCTGTTAAAAAGCTCTTTAATTTTGCATATAATAATGCGATTCATCACAGAATCCCATGTGATTCATCGTGATTAAAAAATGTAATCGTTGCCCAGCATTAATTACAAGTGATATTATGGCATATATATGATATATGTCATACAGGGTATGTATACAGGTGATATACATCTATATAGTAGACTGACTACATGAATGTTTCTGCCTATATAAAAAATACTTAAATTCAAAAATCAGACTTTAACAAATATCTGAGTCAAACACCCTGCAACAGCACCAACCTGATGACTAATTGGAATTTAGTCTAAACTCAACCCTCTCCCAAACGTCCTTATTGCTTTTGGTTATTTGTCTCTCTTCACTTTGCCAATGACCAGAACCAGCAACAGCTGCTGGAGACCTGAAGCTCGTCCAGTGAAAACACAAAACGCCAAGCCTTTCACTGTGGCTCCTGATTCACCGCTTATACAAGCACGAGCACTAGCACCATACATAAACAGGCTCGCAATCCATCATCTACTTCATATGTGTACACACTGCTTCTTAGCTTTTACTGTAAGCCTGCAAACTGCAAGCTGGATTTAATCTGACATCTCATGAAAACAATATGTTACAGCGATCGGGAACCAGAATCAGAATATCAAGCTAAAAGGCTTCCACTTTGCTTAATTGCAACTAAATGACAGTGAGTGGAATGAGAGGTTGAGGGGTGTAAGCAGAGCTAAAATGAGCAGCACTGTGCTTTGCTATGAGTAAACTGAGTCACGGTTTATGCATTCTGTGGCGCAGCACCTCATGCCTTCAGGCTGTGGCACAGAGCAGCTCCACTCCCAGACCTGACAGCTAATTTGCTGACAATTCCCTGAACTTCATCATACCCACAGTCTCTGTCCCGAGGCCTCCACACATTCGCCCTACCCTCGATTTAATGAGAATTCTGGAGAAAGATGAAGCTGCATCAGTTTATACATGATCTCCCCATCTATCAGTGCACCATATGAAAATAAGACACGGACATTAAAATGATAACAATCAAAATCAAATAATTTTTTTTAAGTATTTCTGCAAAAATATGGCACACTCTTCTTCAATACATGAATAATAAAGACTTACACAACTGCAACATTACTACACTGGTTGGAAAGGTGGCATTTTTAACGGGAGAGGAGGTACAGCCATTCACTTGTAACAGCACAGACTAGCCAAACACTCAGGAATTCACTATTTTCAGAGTTGAAATTATGGAGAATGAAGTTTAACAAGTTGCACATAAAAACTCAGTTACGGCACAATAGTTATTGTATAGACTGTAAACTGAAAAAGGTTTATTTGCTATTATTTTTCATACCCTTCTTAATACACATTTTGGGAATAAATACATTTACATTTCACCAAAATAATTTAAATTTATTCAGGGTTCAAAAAAGTACTCAGACTTCAAATTAAGCAAATTTCAGTCAAATAAGAATAGATAATTACTGATATCAAGTAATACTGACATGAAAAAATAATAGTATCAACCAGTGCAACAGGAAATGTCCGGTTCTGTTGCGATATCCATTTCAATCATGTTTTATTTACAGTTGTGGACCAGTTTAAGTATCAAAACAGCTCAGCTCGCAGCATTTGGACGGCCCGACTCAATTCACTCAGGAACCCCATCAATAACCTGAGGGCACCTAGTGATGAGGAACATGGTAACAGGTGTGGGACAGGGAGCCTCAATACACTGGATGGACTGGCAAGACCCGGATAAATTGCTTCTAATGAGCAAATTTCCAGTACTAGCCACAGGGCAAGACCAAGGCTTGTGAATGCATGCACATACTAACTACCCGTGCCAGTACCTGCAGAAAACAGTTCACAATAGGAAAAGTGTGAGCAAGGTCAGCTTAAACAGCCATTCTTCCACAGCACCTCCATTTTAATGAGCTGCTCCATAAGCAATAGATTTCGTTACTGAGGCGTAGCTAAATGGCGCCATCAGTTCCCCTGCCCTTTCCATTGTAGCCTATAATAGTGTGGGTAATTAACACTTGGGTTGCAAAGCACGATAATGAACAAAAAGAGCTCCAACATGAGGGGAAGTGCGGACAGGGATGGGCGGTGGGGCCTGGCAGTATGCCGGGACATGAAAACAGGTTCGAAAGGGACCAAAGCCACAGCTCAAAGGCTTAGGATGTCCAGCTCAGATGACGCACACGCGTTTCACTTCCACCTTACCAAACACTATGGCTCTCTTAAGCAGCCAGAGGCCATCCGGCATGGCTGTTGACCTCTGGCATTCGGTACATCTCTATTCTCAATTCAGTACCTGGGATTCAGTAAAGGGGTATCTAAGCTGGTGTTGTGCCCCATGCCAAAAACAGTACCGACCCAGCCAGGGGAAAAACAGCAAGCGCATGCCACAGCGATGTCCTGATCGCCCTTCCTCTCCTCGTCAACGGCCTGTTTAAAAATGCACTCTTGGAACACGCTCCGCTCCGGCCTGCCAAGTGCCTTATAAGGCAGAGGAAACTCAGAGCTGTTTTTATCTTCGGGCCCCTAAAAAACACAAGAGAAGCTATGCAGAACGGTTCCCAGCAGCACCCTTGAGGAGGTCCACGCTCTTTGGGGTGAGTTGCTGGACGGTGAAGGTCAAGACTTGGAAAAAGTCACTGAAGAAGGACAATGAAACAGGTCACCCAGATCATATAAACTTATCCGGCAACAACATCAAGAGAATGCCTACATTAATCCTCCAGCCGGGAGCAGTTAGAGAACAGAAAGTGTGCATAAAGACTGGACCTCAAAAACACAGCATGAATGGAAAAAGCACAAAGCCCAACTGACCAGCTATACTACCGAAACCAACCTGAATGACAGGGATCATAACAAACCTCTCTGTGTTTGGTTGCTTTTTGATGTGTGGTGAATGAACTACGATGACCTTAGGTTCAGATCGTTCATTTGATTTCTGTTTAATCGAACGCAAATTTTAATCAAAATCAGACGGAGGTCTCTCTCACCTTCGAAAAAACTCAAATGAGGAAAGGAAGATCAAACCCCTCCTCTGCATCTCTGTTTTCCTATCTTCCCCTCCCATTCTCCTCCCCTTGCTTTTTTTTTGCCCATAAACTCTCGAACATACTCCACAAAGCTCCCAGAGCCCTGCCTCACCCAACTGGACCAGCATCTGAACCAGAACGAGGGACATAAACAAGAACGCACAGGCTGGACCAAACTCCTGGGCCGTCCATCCACAGACTCGGGTAAGAAAATCCCTCTTCATCACCAATCACCACAAATCCGTCTTACCGAACCCACTTCTGGATACCGCTCGCTGCTGTTATGGTCAATGTTGACATGTAAGTAACAAACAGAAATGGATCATTTGTTTAACGCATTAAGAGTTAGTCTGGTAGTAGCTGTTGTCAGCCACCTTAAAATCGACAAAAAGTTCGGCATTTTAAAACCTGACCTCTAAAATAATATTTATTATATACAAATGCCCAGTCAAACTGCACTCACAGTAGTGACCTAGATGAGTATGTAATATATGTAGCTACATAAATGTAACAGCTCTTATAAACAGATGTTTACATACGTAACTGTCTTTGAGACTTAACAGAGCACCCAGGACGCATTCTTCTTCCCTCACTCACACAAACAAAAAGAGTCCAGAGACCACGATACAATTGTACTGGAACCATTCCCAGTTATTCAAATCAAATAAATGTATAAACTGGAGGAACTGTATAAGCAGTAATAGAACAGATGATACTACCCATCTATCAATATTTTGGATTTTAAAACAGTCAAGTCAGTTTATTTTGGCCAGAAAATAGGTGCAATATTGATTGATTATAATTGTTAGTCATTCTAATTGGTTCCAATTGATTTAAATTTTCAAAACTGAATCAGCAACTTCAGTGCAATACAATCCTAATACTTTTAAATCACTGCCACTCAGCAACCTCAGCATTGCCGAATGTACCAACCCGAATATGAGATTCAGGCCTCTACTGGTCACTGAGCCATTCTAACCTCTGTATGAGCTCTGATGTCCTCTGAGTATCCCAAAACCATGATGCCCCCCCCCCACAACTCCCAGCACATTGCTCTGCCATGCCATCATGGAAAGTTGACTGTGCAGGCCAGGCTAATTGCACACCTACCTCTGCCTCAAGAGGACTTTATTTGTGCAGGATTGTTGCCAGCCCGGGAGGGAAAAAACGCATATAAACACACGCAGACTTGGGAAAACTCTGGCCAGCTTTTCGGAGGATTTCCTTCTTCGGTTCGGACCCGTCTCCTTTCAGCCTGCCTTTTTCTTTTTTTTCTGCGTTTTTGGCTCTCAGTTCATATTTTGATGATGAAGCCTTTGGCCCAGCGATGCTCTGAAAAGCTCTCGAAATAAATCGGGTTATAACAGCTGCATACTTGAAGATGTGCTTTGAGTAACCATGTAAGGGTAGATTTCTCCCTCCAGTGTATAGACGTGGCTCACAGCCTCCGAGTGAACTTATCATTCCCCGCCACTCTACTTGGGCCAGTGGAATGTTTATGGGCCGTGGTGTTGACAAACACCTCCAGGGCTAAAAGTCATGTGTGTAGAAGCAGGCGCCTGAAGAAGGCAGTGCCAAATCACAGCACCGTGTCACTCACAGGCCCAAACAGGCCGGATCCAGCTGTTTCTGCAGGGTGACACTGAGGAGACCATCAGCACTACCAACACCCAGCACGCCAGTTATCTCTGCACAGCAGGATAAACAGTGTCTATCTTGCACTGCAGAGGCAAGAAATGTCCAGTATACGATTTATTTAATAGAATTTCATGTATTATTTCGTTTCTTGGTGTAACACAAACAGATGAATCATTCTAAAATATACGGTGAAATGTAGTTTTTCGTGTATAGTAATTTCCCAGAAGCTTTTAACAAAATAAAACCACTACAAACCACTGAACACAGTACAGCTCAGTGTGAAAGACTTCTGTTTGAAAAATAAGAAAATGTGCTTTTGAACGGAACAATCTGACAATGGATAGAAACAGCAGAACCAAATGGCCTGCTCCTAAACTGTCCTGAAAAAGACAAATCATGGAAATCTTGATAACCTACTAGCTAATGTGAGGACAAAAAAGGTCTGCTTAATCTCTGAATCTGTGAGAGAAGGGGGGCAAACGCTCGAGAGGGAGAGGTCAAGTTCTCTGCAATTAATTAAACACTTGACCTGTGAGACAAAAACTGTGTTCTGGCGATTGTACGTTAAGTAAAGGGCTTTAAACAGCAGTGGGGGGTGTGGGAGAGTTCCTGACGCAGAAAAAGCACCCAGTGTTCAGAAAGTGAAGGCCAGTTTCATTTAGAAATGGCCCTCTGTGGTGATAGGCAAAGGTCAGTCCTAAGAATAACCTTTAGTGTGAACCATGGGAAGTGCAGATAGTGTCATGCGGGGTCTTTTGAGGATACACCGACTGCTCCTGCACTGCCAAGGACTCTGAAAACATTCCCCATGGGGCTCCCCTGTGCTGCGGAGCCAGTTGAAGAACAGAAGTCTGAGAGAGGAAGATAAGCCTCTCTCCAAGCGGAAAAAGCTTCTAGTTTTTGGAATACTTAGGGGTTATAATTAGACGAGGCATATCTCTATTGCAAAAACGCACAATAGCTGCATGTAATCTTTCTGTGAGCACCGCTTTAGTCTTTCCAGCAGCAAGACATGCCCTAAAATAAAGTCTGATGTTGTGAAGGTGAAATTCATCCATTGTATTTGGACAGGAAGCTTGGCCTCTTTAACAGGAATGATTTATGTTTGTTGGAGCGTGTTTGATTCATGCATTCTGTGATTGGCTAGAAACTCATTTACACACTGCGGTGATGTAAGTATTGCCCTAAGACTAAAACAAACAATGCCTACAGCACAAAAATGGCAAAACTACTGCTGTATCACTATAAAGCAGTTGTTCTAAAACTCTAACTGGGGTCCCTGAGGACTGGTTTGAGAACCCAAGCCCCAAAGTATGTCCAAATCAAGGCCTGTTTTATTAATGTCTTTTGCAACCAAGAATAAATACACACACACACACACACACACACACACACACACACACACACACACACACACACACACACACACACAAATAAACAAA
>JBBIGB010304954.1:0-11204 GCA_037577075.1 Alestopetersius hilgendorfi | reverse complement strand
TAATACACTGCTGTTTATTTAAAATAAACGAAAACAAACCAAGCCTCATTCTTTAGAACTTTTTGTTGCTTAACTTCACTGTATTGTGAACCGTACTGAACCGTGACCCCAAAACCGAGGCATGTACCGAACCGTGACATCTGTGTAACGTTACATCATTAATATTTATGTTAGGGATTTTCCCTTAGGTCTGGCCTCAACTTTGTTTATAGTTCCTATTGTTCCTAATAAATCCACTTATAATGCAGTCCTACGATTGAGTCTCTCCCTTCCTGCCCATACAAGGCCCTCGTGTGAAACATGATACTTATTGTTTAACCTTTTCTTGATCTTTATCTCTCGTGTGTGTGAGTGTTTGCAGAATTACTGTAATGAGTAATAAAAGTAGTAAGTAATAATGTACTGCTTCCCATTGAATCCATGTAAAAATAAGGTATTTTGTAATGTAAATTCATTGCATATGATCTTTATATTGACACAATCATTGTCTATAGCAGGCATGTCTCAACTTATCTGCATATGGTGTGGCTAGAGGTTTTCATTTTAAACAAAGCAGGACCTAAAAACAAATTCATTGTTCAAAGACACTCGACCACCAGATTAAACAAGTGGAATCAGGTGCAAATACAGATTTTAGTCAGAAAACTATACCCTAGGGGTGTAACGGTACACAGATGTCATGATTCGGTACCTCGGTTTTGGGGTCACGGTTCAGTACGGTTCACGATACAGCAAAGTTAAGCAGCGTAAAGTTGTAAAGAATGAGGCTTGGATAGTTTCCGTTTATTTTAAATAAACAGCAGTGTATTAACCCGTAAACACACACTCTTGCTTATATTTTCATGTATGTGTAAGTGTTATGCCAGTAGGTGGCACTATTGCACCACACTACGACCCAGGTTTATGATTGACTTGCGCCTTTTGGTCCCTCTGTGATTCCGTATTACTTCAATCACGTCTTCTCCGTCGTACCATTTATTCTCCGAAATACATCATGTGTCTACATGGGTCATGGGTCACGGTTCGGTAGGAATACATGTACCGTTACAGCCCTACCATATTCTGTTGTCTTAAAGGAATACTCTAGTCTGGTAAACAATCCTAGTTCTGAGGCTGGTCTGCATATTTCAGTGTTTCCCCATTCAATACAGTTTCTTGTGCACTTTGAAATACAGTTACAAGTTGTGAACAAGGGGGCTCTGATTGTGGATTATATCATAGCAGTGGTCCTGCAGTTTGGATTATGAATCCTGGGTTACATCATAGCAGTGAGCATGTAGAGTGGATTAATTGCCAATTATATCACAGCAGTATAACACACAGTTTGTGAGCAGCTGGGCTTCAATCTGCACTGCCACCAGAGGGAACAATAACACAGGGAACAATTATCATCAGATACCACAAGAACTTTTCCATTCCAGTTTTTCATGCTGATTTCAGATCTGATAGTTTTTTTTAGTCCCATCAACCTTTTGAATTATTAGTAATATTAGATTTGCAATGTGTTTTTTATTAAACCGCAGGCACCAATCAAGTAACTGTTTCAATATTTTCAGTGTGAAGTCAGACAGGCCACACTGTGGCATAGATATAGTGTCAGTCAGCTACAACTGTTTCTTCTAAAACGCTCAGTATATGATTATTATATGCTAATTATACCAACTATCATACATGTACGGCATTTATCAGACTATATATAACTAGCTTCATCACAAAAACTATACGCGCTAGAGAAGAAAACTAAACACCGATTTGAAATCAACATGAAAAACACTACAAAACCCACATAAACATCATTCTCTGATGATTTTGACCTGTTGATCTGCGTTATTTATGACATTATTGGTGTTCATCTATCTCATTAAAATTGTGAACAAATCATTATCCTGGTTTACTGAGAACGTAACACATTTTATTAGTTTTGTTAACTGTAAGTTGTGATGTCCCAGCCAGCGGCCACTCGAGGCCACTATTGTTTTGTACTTTTGCCATTGTTGTGAAATCAAGGGGCATTATGTCTGGTGTCTATGTTTAGCTGTTAAGTGTTTGTTGATTACTGTTGCTGGTGGCTCATTGGTTCATGTCTTGTATTTAAAGTGCCTTTGTGTAAACCCTTGTGTCTGTCCACGCTGACGTAACCTGCACGCAACCCTCACGCTCACAGTTAGGTGGATTAAAGTGAAACAAATTATCTGACTGAATTTTATTTCATTTAAATTTTTTAAAACCGAATGGGCCCATACCACCTCAGCCATGCATCAAATTTCCAATGCTGTGAACTAAATGGCATGCCATTATCAGCCATTACATTTAGCCAAGCCCATCTTAACTTATTCTTTACAGTTTTGTCAATGTCTGACCCATTTGTGCCTTCCTTTAACAGAAGCATGTCTATGCTGGCAAAACAATGCAAATCGAAGGGTTTAGGCCTGTTCCTTAAAAGAGTCATGCTACAGTCTACTTTACGCATGCACTTAGGCCATAACTTTCAATTTTCAAATAAGGAATCCCAACACAAAATGCAAAAAAAATTGTGATATGATCATTTTGCCATATCGCCCAACCCTAGTTAGACTACGGCACATCTGAACCTGAGTTGGTCTGTCTTCATGATTTCACATTGTATAACAAAGCATTTTCATTATAATGCTAGCATATGTGTTTCATTTTCTGCTGCTTTATTAACATTACTTATCAAAAGCTTACACCAAGCACCACTTATTCCCTGCTTTCTTTTATGCAGTCAACTCTGGCAGCCACTCTCAGCTATGTTTGAAGTAACAAAAAAGGACAGGAAGTAACAAAAAAGTGTTAGTTTATCATTACATTTAGCTAAGGACCTGAGATTATATTGCAGAGCCTTTATCCTGTTGAGATCTGTAGTGAGTTTCATCCTATACTGCGTGCCAAGGAGTGTAATATAGGAAATAAGTTTATGAAGTAAGATACTACTTACCCATGGATGGTTTCAACTTTGGATCAGCTGCAAGAATAAAAGACTCACATCATTCTCAATGAACGAATGTTATGGCAGCCATCTTGAATAGTCTAGCCTATTAATCAGTGATAATTCAGCTACATGACTGCTTTCATTAACACAGGTAGTAAAGATTGGTCAAATCAAAAAGACTTTCAGTAATTCGTTAACATCCTGCAAATGTGTTGTGAAGAAATAAATCCAAGACATAAGATCCTCTGGACCACAAAGATTACTAACGAAAAAGGATATAGAACGAAAGATATGACTCAAAATATTTGTCAAAATATGCTGTGAAATAATACAGCACAATAAAGTACGCTGGGGCCAACTGAACTTATCTACAAAATATTAACATTATAAAGTAATGTGCTGTGAAAAATAAGAGTCTTACGTATACATATTAGCGCTGGAGAGTTCACCCAGTTATATTTGGTTTCCTTTTGTTTGCATCTGAAGAGGTTGGATGTCCCAGCCTTCCTTACAAAGCCGTCTTTACACTGCATACGGAATTGATCAGACGAATAGTTGGCTGAGCTTGGTATCTTTGTGTTGTTTATTTGTTCAGGAGCCCCACACATCACTGAGAAAGTAAATTGAAAACACTTCAGACACTTGTAGTCATGTGCACATTTGCAGGTTCAAGATAAAGCTATTTGATTTCCATTCAAATGCAGAATGGAAAGCCGATGCTATCAGTACATAGGTCATTTAATCAGAAACACATGCCATATATGTTCACTTTGTAAATTTATAGCTATTGACTGCTACACCTTCATTCATGAGGCTTCCCCAAATATGCCAAAGAGAGTTACTCAAAATAAGATGCGAACACTGGGACAGTGTCAGTAGTAAAAAATTTTGAAAACACCCTGACTGCTATCAGTATTTCTGTAATGTAAATTCAATCTAACATAATTGGCTTTTTTAAATGGTCAGTGCTAGATTTGATCAGCGGGAGGGACAGGAGGGATGCTCTGCTCTGTGTGTGACATCAACAGGAAAGCATTTTTCTAGGTGCAAATTTCCAACATGTTATGAATGCCATCATGGCTAACAGGACAAATTTTCAAATGTGTGGACACACTTTACTAAATTTAAAGAAAACCTAGCTCTACACAAACAGATGGTTTCAAGGTAACACTCACTATTGTTAGGAAAATACGGCTGTTTTCAACACAGTTAGCATCAGTTTTAAGCACTTCCAATTCATCTCTTTAAAAAATCCCATAGACAATGTCAGTCAAGTAGCAGCCACAGCTCTTACTGTGGGTGGCAGACACACAAGTTCCGCCGATTCTCCCTCGCAAAACAACAGAAAAATGACGCAGGAGAAATCCATCAGAATTTTACAGGGTAGTGGTCAAGTTTATTGTGAAAGATCTACAACCCTTCAATACAGTGGAGTCCAGCTGGTTTAGCTCTGCTTGGTTAACAAATATCTAGTGCAGCATTAAAGACTTGCCAATGATCTGATCCAGTCGTCGGGTAATCACACTTTGGCCTCGTCAAAGTCACTTAGGTTTGTACAGTTGCCCATAGCCCATTCTTAATGAGTTAACCGACGGAAATGCTCCGAAGTTACACGGAATAGAAAGTTTTACATTGAACATAACAAATACACACAGTTGCCTTGTTTTCTGAAGTTATTATTTGAAGATTAAGTTATTAAGTTAAGTTATTATTTTTTGTAGAGCAATTTTTGTAGAAATATTTTTGTATACTTATGAACACAATTTTTGTTTATATAAGCAGACATGCGTTTACACTTGAAGTGTAAAGAGTAGCGACGCAGCCCCCATGGAGCAGTGTGTGGGGACGGTCCCTTACTTAAGGGTACTTCACTGGTACCACTGGCAGTTCTCGGACACTTATGCCCTCCGATGACAGGGGCAATTCCCTAACCACTAGGCTACCAGCAACCCTGTGGATGTGGAAGTGAAAGTTAACAAGAAGTCTGAATTATTGTTTCTCTTCACTGTACTGTAGACACAAGTTTAGGGGGCAGTCTGTCCAAAATTAGCATAGAACTTCAGCTGGGCCGAGACAAGGTCGTTTTTCACTCTTCACGGATCCTGCGAAAGGTTAATAAGACTAATGATCTTATTTGACGCACTTAAGCAGCTGATCATGAGTGACAACAATCCTACGCTTGCTCATTTTTCCTCTTTTACTTAGCTTATCTAACTTCCTTTATCTCCTGCTTTCATTTCCTCTCTCATTACCTATCCTCTCAGCGGCTTCTTTTACCAGGGGAATTACAAAAAGCTGCAAGTTCTGCAGCACACTAATATAAGGCTCCCATTAATTCTGCTGAAAAGGCTTAATCGTTAACCATTTAGTTCCCTAAAGAGCCTTGTGCAATGTGCAGGTTTGAAGAAACTCACTCTCCAGAATACAACACTCACTCCTCACTTAATGTAAAGGTTCTTTACTGAGTGAAGCTCGAAGCTGGGCACCATTTAGAACCATTTAGAAATCTTTTCATGCAGGACAGAAATCCAGCCTGTGGTAAGGCTTCAGGAGAAGCCTTTTCCACATTCTCTCGGCAAACAGGAGAGAATCCTCCAAAAAAAAACATTTCCCTCTGGGTGTGTAGGACAAGCCACCCAGAGTTCATTACAAAGTCCCTAAACTACACACACAGGCACATGAAATACAATGTTTCTAAAGAGAAGGTTATACATGAGTAGAGTTGGGCGATATGGCCTAGAAATAAAATCTCTATTTTTATTTTGCTGAGACGTGGACTTATCCCATTCCTCTGCGTGCCTCTGCTTTAGGTGCTGGTATAAATTTGTTGTGCTGCTTGCATTGGTTGCAACAGTTTTTAAACAGACTCTGCATCGAGGACTTCTTTGGTCTGTGTCTGACGGCACAAAACGAAACAATTCCATATGACTTGTGCGCCACACATAAGTAATAAAATCGATTTTCATAAAAACTGTCCTGAACTGTAAATTCGAATTAATTAATAAAATAGTTGTATCGCCCAACTCTATACGTGAGAATGACATATAGGTGAAACTTAAATAAAAAATAATTCTTCCGACAGACAGTTTCTCAGGGACTTTGTGGAAAACTTCTTCCTCTGCTAACCTTTAATTTCCCTTAGCAGACATATAATAGGCAGCAGATTTGGTCAGCAGTCATTCTTTGAGTGGCTTTCTTAATGAACTTTGGGCAGATGACACATTCAACAGTCAACGTAATGTCAACGGAAATCATCATATGTTTTTTTCCCCACAAGATATGACTGAAAGACCATATCAGCAAAGCTGAGCGATTTCAGTTAATGATACGTGGGAGTTGTATGTTAAAGAGTTAATTATTTCTGTCCAAGTGGAACATTCCATTTTTTAACACTAGCGTGCACCAACACAGAAAATCTTCTTCAGCTAATATAATAACTTTCCATTTAGAACATGCATATGCATGTTAAGACGCTGTTGCTATGTTTACATTTAGAGATTTTAAATGTAAATTTCAACTAGTCATAGACAAAATAGTCACCTACTAAAAAAAAATAAATAATTATAATAATAATAATTTAAGTTAGTTTGGGTTCATGTCTGGGGTCACTAACCATATAAACTCCATTACTACTCATTTAAAAAGTTAATTATGAACTGTAACTGAATCTGTTTATTTCTTTTTACACACAGCAGATTTGGCTGTCTCTGGCACATCAGTGCAGTGTTAAACTACATCAGTAAGATGCTCTGACAGATACCTGCTGATGAGTTTTCAACCCGGTCTACTAGGCTAATGACAGAGTGACAGACACAGACAGACAGACGCACATTCATCATTTCTTAATCACACAGTTTAACTCTATGAATTTTTAGTTTGTTTTTAGTCTGACCTACATATTAAAAAGTGCATAAACAAACATTAATAATATTTAAAGCCTCATTTTTGACATCAAGATCATTTTTATGTCTTTCTTTTCACTCACAGCAGATATGGCAGATATCATTGTTCCATCTGTGCAAAGTGTTAAATAAAGACGATGAAGTCAGAGTGGAAACCACCGTACACAAAATAGCACATTACACCGGCAACTATGACAGTCTATACACTAAATATCAACGTGTAACTGTGGAAACATACACCACACACCCACTTGCAATGATAAAATTTAAACATCTAAATTAAAGATATTAACTAGGGGTGTCACACGATTAAAATAAATTAATCTAATTAATTACAAGCTCTGTCATTAATTAATCTAGCTTAATCGCACACATTGTTTTAATGAATTCTGGCTTCAACAAGAACAATGAAAGAACTAGGTCCATCTATAAGGTGCGGTTTAAGACAATGTACACACAAACACGATTGTCAGAAGCGTTTTAATGTGGGGGTGTGCTTCACTTATACTCACCCCCTAATATAATAGCTCCTGTGTTCTGATTTATGCTGCCTTGTTGAAAAAGGCTACCATAGCGCAAATGGACAGCAGTATGTATAGCAGTAAAGTATATTTTATTTAAATGAAAAGAGTCTGGATAGATAGATAGATCTTAAGAGGTGCATAGATCCGGTTTATACAGTCAGGTTCTAACACTGAGAAACGCTACAGTGAGGCATGGCACAGGCTACTTCAAATGCTAACAGCTTGTGGTGATTCTGCATAGTGCTGACGTTTCCTAGCATCAGAAGGCATTCTGCAAACTGCAGAAAAGAAGGCATTGTAGAATCAGAAATCTTTATTGATCCTAGAGGAAATTGCTTATGTAATGACTGCAAATACGCATACCCCAGAGAAGCCACATACACTCACATTAGAAGAGGTTTTAAGATATTAATCACCGTAAACCAGTGACCGGAACGCAAGATAGCACAGATAAACCAGTGTCCAACACAAGAAAGCAGTTCCACATGCGCATGTGCAGTTTATTGCATTATGTTTTCTATGATTATTTTACACCCTAACTGTTAACACATTTACCATTTTATTTTATTTTATGTTGTGGTTGATATCATTATCATTATTACTGTTATTATAATTAATCAGATCACAGGTTTTCATCTGCCTAAATCATTGTAATGTGGTATGACTGTACTGACAAAGAACATGTTGTCTGTATTTTTGTTTTTGGAATAGCTTATTTACATTTACATTTACGGCATTTATCAGACGCTTTTATCCAAACCGACTTCCATTCCCTAACTACAGGGGACAGTCTCCCTGGAGCAACTTGGGGTTAAGGGGCTTGCTCAGGGACCCAGTGGTGGTGCTGAAGGTAGGATTCGAACCCATGATCTCTTGGTACAGAGGCAAGTATCCTACCCACTGAGCTACCTCCACTCCACATCCGCTTATCACATCCTCTGTCAAACTTAAATAACACAAACATGAAGGCACACCATTCACCGGATGACACAAAGCTTTGCAGAACCCTCAGTAGGAAGCAGGCAGATTAATCTTTGCACTTGTACTATTCTACACACATTTCAATCACTTCTTAGACCTCTGCACTGTGTCCTTTGGCTCGGATTCACTCTAACTAACCCCATGACATGGAAATAAACTTCACAAAACAAAAACAAGCACTGAACATATTTTATCATACCTATAACCTAAACACAGTGATAAGCCACCTGAAAGGCAGCATGACATGCTTCCGAACTGCCTACTAACTCCATGCGCTATTTGATAGGTAAACACAGTTGGGATATTACCTTAAACAGCAATTGGGGTTATTAAAGCTAGTCCGGCAGCTCTGTTATCTGCGTTCATACAACAGCATAAAACATTTCATCCTGTAAAGAATGGCACACACTTCACAACGCTGAACCTACTTGACTACTTGACCTATATCAGTATGATATGGTAACTTAAGTCAGCCTTCACCATCTACAAGTTGAACAATTGTCTTTCTCCAACTACAAGTTATAAACAACTGCCTTTGTACAGTCTGGCACTGTGTGACTTTGATGATAAATATTGATAGAAAACAACAAACAAAGCACATCAAATGTGCCAGAAGCAAACGGTGGAGACAAGTAAGAAAAATTAGCTTGAGATATTTTGAGACTTGTGAGATCAGAGTGAGATCTGCTTAGGGATACTGTCACATTGTGCAAAGTATGTGCACGTACACATTTGCAGTATAGTGTTTATTTATTATAAATGAGTGAAGATAACATTGCAAAGGGACTGTTGTAACTGTTTGGCACCAAATGTTCCATATTAAGGCCAAAGCAGCTGTTCTTTCAGTGAATAGTATCATCTGATAGAAAGTGAGTGGGAACAAAGTGATGACCCCTGAAAAATGATTTCATCAAAGCATTGCCATTTGCTAAATGTGTCTATTCTGATATGACTCAGTCTACTAGTCATGTAGCAACATGAAAAATATTTAGTTAGGAAGCATGCGTTCAAAGACTGTATCAAAGAGCATTCAATCGGTCTTTGTACATTTGCTGATGTGCTCCTGAGATTAAATGCCTCTATATTGACATGCCGTCTGGGTGTTATTTCTCACATTTGGGAAAGCCATTAATACCACATACTGATATTAGTTAGGGATAGGTTTGTTTTTGGTCTTATGAAAGTCTGTTATAGCTCATAAAACATAAGTTTGGATTTGGTTAGCTTAGTCATGATAAGGGAAAAAAGCAAATTGCTGAATACTCTTTATGCATTTCATTTTCTTTAGAGTAGGCCTGCATATTGCCATACCATTAGGCAGAATGCATC
Source organism: Alestopetersius hilgendorfi (assembly GCA_037577075.1). NCBI lineage: Eukaryota > Metazoa > Chordata > Actinopteri > Characiformes > Alestidae > Alestopetersius > Alestopetersius hilgendorfi. Next base: position 1,518 of record JBBIGB010304954.1, on the reverse strand, counting down.
GACCCAATGCTGCTGCTGTTTATGCCATCAAACATGGCAGAAGCTCTCTTTAGAAAAGTAACAATAATCCATAACGAGAGGTTTCACGCTGTTGGTCAGTGTAATCGTTTTGTGTAATAACAAAACATTTGCAAAACATTTCTCTGGTTCTGTCACAGCTCCCATTTTAGAGGCACGCACTGAAACAGAGGACTGGCTTCAACTCGCAATTCAGACACACACATACATGACTTGCAGGACACCTAGTAGTGTACATATCTGTCCTAAAATAGTAGAAACGAAACTTACCCTGCTCCCCAGTACCACCGAAGCGTAACTCAGCTGCTATGAAAATCAACGTAATCAACGTTGATGCCCACATATCCAGCGCAACGACTGAGAGAGACTCTGTCTGCCGATAAATTGCTCATTTCAGCGAAGACATTCAGAAGAGACATACGTCAGTTTCCCTTTGAGGAAAAAAACTTTCGCTTTCACTTGAACACACGTATCCGTAACGTTGTGGAAACAGAACTACAGCTCCAAGCCTCTGGTGATGTTAAGCTCGACTGGGTGCAGAACGCATGGCAGGGAGATACACAAACACGTACAGGATCAGTGGATCGGGAACATGTAGCGTCGACTCCCTCTGAAAGTGAGAGTAACATTCAGAGACCACTTTTCCCTCCAAGTGAGCTAGGCTCCTCCTACCGCCATTTCAGTCCTTGTTTAATTAATCTCAGCCAGTCGTTCCTCGTTAAGTGCTGAGGCGTCAGATCCTCTTGGTGGTCTTAAAAACTAATTTTCCTTCTTCCAAGTGTAGTGAGAGGAAAGGAGTAGTCTAGCCTTGCTCACTTGTGTAACTTCTCTCTTTAGCATCTAGTTCAACGTTTGCAGTGTTTCTGAAAAAGAGAACCAAACATAACATTTATTAAGAGGATTTACATTTACACAGATGTCACCATATGCCATATTAATACAGAATTGAAAGTTTTAGCTTTTAAGAAGTGTAACTATATTTACAGTGTTGTCAGTGCTCCAGCTCACTCTGTCAAGTGTAAAATCTCCATTTGTCAGCCAGCGCAGCCAGGAAGACAGGGCCCGGGGAGCAGTGTGTGGGGACAGCGCTTAGCAGACTTGGGAATCGAACCCATGACTCTGTGATTGCACAGGCAATACACTAACCACTAGGCTACCAGCTGCCCAGTGTAACTTTGTTTTGGAGCTTCGGCCAAATGCCGTAAATGAAAATGTAAACGTAAATGTAATTTGCAGTGCTCTCAGGACTGTTGAGTACAGAGAATTTTTATTTCTTGCTGTGTAATCTCCAGTATCACGGGGGTAATTTAATTGTATTAGTAGTGTATGTTTAGGTTCTACTTGGTATAATTAAAGTACCTGCTTAAATACCAAAGAATACATGTTTATTCTACAAACCGGATTCCAAAAAAGTTGGGACGCCAAACAAATTGTGAATAAAAACTGAATGCAATGATGTGGAGATGGCAAATGTCAATATTTTATTTGTAATAGAACGTA